>JAEIII010036130.1:526-24197 GCA_018905755.1 Drosophila ohnishii | reverse complement strand
TTTATATTTAAGCTAGATTTCTAATACTGATACCTCAAATTTATGATAATTATATATTTCAGCTCCGACTACAACAGTCGTAACCAAACCAACTTCGTCAGATGCAACTACAACTCCAGCTACGCCTCCGGCCACTACTACCACTCCGGTCACCCCTCCAACAGTCCCAACAACGACCTCTACGAAGGCGCCGGAGACGACTACTCCACCACCGGACACGACTACTGCTCCGCCGGACACAACAACTCCAAAGACGACCACGGTGCCCACCACCACATCTTCGACTACTGTACCCACTACAACAACAAGCAGCACGACCCAAGCCCCTACCACCTCTTCAACAACGCCGTCTCCTAACTCGACGACCACGACCGAACCGCCACATACATCGACCACTCCGGCTCCGAAGCCGCCGCCGTGCGGCCGCTTTGATGGATCCTCATTCATTGGGGGCATCGTGCTCACCCTGGGCCTACTTGCCATCGGTCTGGTGGCCTACAAGTTCTACAAGGCCCGCAACGAGCGTAACTACCATACCCTTTGAGCCGCCACCGCCTTCACGTCGGCCTTCAATGCGGCAGCCGGAGCGGCGGCGGCCAGCAGCAGCGCCGCAGCTACAGATGCGGAGCGTGTGCGGTTCGTCCAGCCTTCCATACCCCTGCGATCGCCGCCGGCGCAACCGCCTCCGCCGCCACCCAACTCGGGTGGTGGCAGCGGAGGCGGAGCGGCGGCAGCTCCGCAGAATTGCTCGCCGTCGGCCCGGGACCGGCTGCTGCACACGTAATTTAGAAGCGGGGAATACAACTACACATAACTACAATATTATTGCTATCCAAAGAGCCCCGCCCGCACCCAAAACCAATCCAATTCAACGCAACAGTAGAGTCAGGTTTTAAATTCCACGATAACCCCCAGAGCGGATTCCATGCGAGACAGATAGGAGGAATGAGCTGGCTCCCGATTCTTGATAACTTCCTTATCGGCCGACTCACAATATTTGTCCACACATCCATACATGTGAGAGGTACTTTTTCTTTTCGCAAAAACACCAGTTTATCAGCAACTTGAGCGGATGTTCAGACGGAGAAAGTGGGGGGGTCCGAGATCCAAGGGCGACTGTAAAGTGAACAGATAAATGAATAAATAAAACGAAGAAAGAGGAGGAGCAGGAGGAACGAGACTTGAGGAGAGGAGAATGAACAAATAACAGCAAATATGTGAGACTGCTTGAGATAGCGAGAACAGTGGACATAACATAGAAATCCGAAAGAAGGCGGCTGGCTGGCGACGGCTTCGTTTCTGGGATTCAATATAGAGCTACGAAAGGAATATATAAATTTTGATTATATTTACACGGATTTTGAATAACTCGAAAAATCAATTCATTATATAGGAACTAAGAATATTTACTACCTTAACGAGCTATACAAAAAACGTAAAAAAAAACCAAACGGGAAACGCGTTTCTAATTCCTCCCTTTATGTGCATTTTTTTTTTCGTTTCCCCCTTCTTTTCGCCTCGTAAAATAACGTTCTTTTCGCCCACTTATCGATTCTCCTGCTAGGGTAGGGAGGTGGCATTGCAAAAATCAATAAAGCGACTCGCCGCGATGCACAGCAACAGGATACATGGCGGGACGTGCGTTTATATGCAATATATAAATACATAAGGTCCGAGGAGGAGCAAGGATAAACAGAGTTGAGAACAGAAGTCCCAATGTTAATGCATATACGCAATGTTGAATATTTTGTACTAGGATTGAATCTATACATATGAATTACCATTACCTTTGCCCGCTGCTTACTGTTGGCTAAATAATACAAATACTATACCTTTGAAGCTACAAAACTCGAACACAAGAACCCGTCAATGAACTCTGTGCACATGGAAAATCTCATAAGTATATAAGCTAAAGTAACCCAATCAATGAATGTATATCCAGTAAATCACTCAGCCGGCTTACTAAAATATATATATACATATATATAAATATATCTATGTCTGTATATCGTGTACGATAATAAATATTTTAAACATTTAATGCGGTCTTTATTAGCCTCCACCATGGCATGTTATTAATTGGGAAAGCCTTATCTCAGATGGAATGAAACCTGGTCGGACAGAGTTTCAAGGTTTAAGGAACTTCAACATTAAAAGCTATTCCCACACTCCCAGGCTGAACTTGAACATCCTTCCCGAAGATCAGTTTTGTAACAGCTTATTTCATAAAAAAAAACTATTTTTTAAACAAAATAAAAAAATTGGGTAATGATTTACATGTATATCCCCCTAAAACATCCATTAGGCGCCCATCAAAGAATTTAAAATCAGACTTCGTTTAGTTTTACATATGATTGTCAACCTGGAAAAGGTTTATTTTATTAAAATTACGGGAACATTTAAACTACATTATATTTAAGCGCTTAATTTCTTCATCTTTTTCGGGGTCTTAAGTTTGTGGGATTCCCCGCCGCTGGGAGGTGCCTTCCTCTTTAGATTATCTTTCGGTTTCTGCTGTGGGACGTTCTTGACTGGTTTCTTGGCTTTGGGGGCTTCCCCGTTTTCTACTTTAGGCTTTTGCTGCTTCTGCTTATCTTGTTGTTTAGGGTTCAGTGGAATTTTCTTATCTCCTTGGGTCTTCTTCTCAGAAGGAGACTTGCCATTCTTGGCCTTTGGCTTGGGCTTTCGCTTCGTCTGGGTGTTGAAGCGCAGTAACAATTCGGTGCCGGCCAGACTCAGCTTTTGTTTGACTGCCTTGCGTGCATCGTGGGTCGTTGGCAGGGTTACGGTCGCCGCACTGGAGTCACGGAACTTGCCCTTACCGGGCTTAATCTGAATGTCGACGGCTTGCGGGAACAGCTGGCGCACCTGAGCCACCGATGCGGTCTTGGGCAGATTGGTGATGACCACGGATGAGGTAAAGTTTCGTTTGGCCTGCAGGGCCTTCTTGCTGGCGCGCTTCATCATCCGCTTGGTTTGCCTGTTCTCCACAGAAGTCAGCTTGCGGCTGACAATCTCGTTGACGAACTCCTCGGAATCGGTTTTGGGAAGGGAGATGTAAAATCCCTTGTACTCCGCATCATTCTTAAAGGAGGTCTTAAGGTCCTCGTGAGCCTGATCGCGATCTTTCTGTGACTTGAACTCCACCAGACAGAAGCGTGCGTGCTTCTGGCGAGGCTTCAGTCCCTTCACCACCAGCGGATGCAGCGCCTTTACCTTGGCATTAAACTCGTCCAAATCCAAAGGCAGTTTCTTGGGGAAGCGGACGTAAAGGCGTGTGCCCCTCAGCTGCTCGTACTTGTTGTGGATTTGCTCGTTTATAATATCCTTCCGAGCCTTGGGTGCAGGTTTGGCTTCCTCCTCCTCATCGTCATCTTCATCGGACTCGGTTGAACTGGCGGCCAGGTCCAATTCGCTGTCTTCCTCCACGCCGGATGGCTCAGAATCATCCTCGTCGCCGGATGCCTCAGAGCCCTCTGCCGACAGTTCCTCGTCGTCGGATGCCTCAGAGTCCTCCGCCAGTAGTTCCTCCTCCTCCTCGGATGAGCTTTCCACCTGCTTTTTCTTCATGTTCTTTCAAGGAAACGTGCTTAAGTTTTTAAATTGAGAAATTCGTTCGCACGTGTAGAACTAGTATGACCTTGCTATGAAAATACCATAAATGCAGAGATCTGACAGCTGTCAATGCCGTCAAGTTGGCAGCCCCTTTTTATTTATTTACACTTTTACCTGCAGCATGGCCTCCTCGGGGAACCCGTGTTTATGGAACGAATTTGAATTAAAAAAGCCACCGTTGGTGACACTACAAGTGGAGGACACGAGATTCGGTAGGTAGACAACATCGTGAAACGGTACTCTTCACTTATTCTCCCTCTACTCCTCAGCCAAACAGGTCTATGTCGATATCAACAGGTTCCTCCTGCAACAGGGCAGAGAACAGGAGTCAAAGGAATTCGACGAGACGGCGGCGTTAGTTGGACGTTTGATGGCCCGCCGGAAGAACTCGTTCCGGAATATGCCCGGTTTCCGGGCTGTCTGCAAACTAAATGCGGCACTGTGCCGGCTGCTCCGCTTGGATCTGCCCAGGGATCTGGAACAGTTTCGCGGCACTCTTCCGGATGTATGTGACGGAGATTCCGCTGGAGCGTTGCCCACGCGCAGCAGCTTGGAGTTTATTCTTGTGCGGCTTCTGGGGTTTTATCATCTTCACGAACGGATCAGGGAATGCTGCATCAGTGCAGTCACCTATTTCACCCAGCTCCTGCGTAATAATTTCTTCATGGAGTTCGTTACCCTTCTGGTGGCAACTATTGCCAAGATCAACAAGCTCAGCATCCTTCAGGCGAGTCGCAGTGTCGATCTCTACAACAGATTGAGGCCACAAGTAGTCAATTTTCCGGAGGTGGAAAAACACCGATTCCTGAAAAACAACCAGGATTTACCTGAAGAATTGCATTCTCCTAGGAATACTAAGGAGGTTGCCACACCCACTACTGCTCCGGTTCTAATGAAACCAAGGAAAGTCGTAACTAGAGTGGAAAGAGCCAAATCCGATGTGGGCACAGTGATTGCCCGGGAGGAACACTGTAGTTCCCCCAAGTCAGTGAAGTCTAAATTCAATGCAAAAGAAGTCCTGGCCACCGTTGAGGATGCCCAACGGTTTATTGTTCGCGAAACCAAAGCCAGGAAGCAGAATCCTCTTCCAGAGAACTGCCTGACAGCGCGGATCACCAAGCATGAGTGGCTGGCGGCGCAGACCCTGTTCCAGCGTAAGTTGAGCAAGGATCCAGCCAAAGCCTTAGATGTATTTCGTAAGTTTATTATAAGCAAAATAAAGTAGAGGCTATAGAGTAAGGCTTACGTTGCACCTTAAAGACAGGTCACCATGCCGTCTACCAGCTGCAAACGCTTGAGACCCACAACGCGGCGCTGGGGATGCGGATTGCAAGTCTATGAGAAGAACGAAATTAATTATAAAATGATCATTAAATTGAAAACCCAACACTTTACCTTGACAAATTTTTTAAAGTTCTTGCGGCCACTGTAGGTGCTCGCTGTTCCATTCAGCGAAGATGCATCCACTTCGTCAATGCTGCGAGTGGTGCTAATGTTCAGGTTGCACATGCGAACCTGAATGCCATCGTTCATGGCGGCCAGCCACTTTAAATGCTTCTTGGAGTCTTCCTCCTCTGCATCCGGATCTTCTTTGATGGATTTTTCCAGCTTGGTTCCCATTTCCAAGCTCACATCCGCCTCTGACTTAATGTCCTTGTTGTGCAGCCTGCTGCAAGACAACCAGCCACTCACATCCACCTTTTGGGGCAAGTCCTTGCGCTGTGGCACTATATACTTGGATTTTGCTTTCTCACACTCCCTTTCCGGGCAGAAGGGTTCGGTCTGCACAAAGTCCTGGTTGACAGCACCGCTGTGCCTTCCTTCAGAGTTGTTGAAGTTGAACAAACCGTCGTTGTTGTCTTCGTTTGTTTGTTCCTGTTTCTGCTTTTTCTTTTTGCTATCCGCAAAGTTAAAGAGATCCTCGCAGTCATCGCTATCACTTTCGTTAAGCGGCTCCAACCGAAGGCGCTTGCGGGGCTGCGTCTGGGACTGTGAGGTTAGCTGCGATTCAGCGGAGGACTCCTGCGGCTGAGATTTTTCCAGGAAGTTGATCATACTTATTCTGCCGGGCGGTTTGTTGGCCTTAGTTGTTGGTGGCTTTTGTGGGGTTTTGGAGAATTGGAAAAGAGTGGCTGCATCTTCCTCGTCTTCCTCATCATTTAAAAACTGTGCCACTGACTTTTTAGCTTGTGCCACTGGCTTTTCCGGCTGCTTATTTGTTATATTCCTGGCCTCCGTGTTGGGTTTTAGGCGTGGTGATGTCCTGGTTACTGCCGGTGGCACTTCGGGCTTCTTCAAGGCTAACTGGACATTGTTTTTAACTTTAGACTCTGGCTTCTTTGAGGCTTTTGGAGTGTTTGTCCCAGGAGCTGATGATTCTTTTGGCTTCTCGGCACCATTGTCGTTCTCCTCGCCCTCGTCCGAGGAATCAACACAATATACGGGCCTGGACTTCTGTTTAATATGCTTGTTTTGAGGCTGTGGAACTGGAGCTTCTTCATCCTCATCGGAAGAATCTACTAGTATGGCATTCTTTTTGGTTTTTCCCTTTGGAAGCACCTGCTTGGCTCTCTTCGAAGCCGATTCTACCGGCTCCTCTTCCGAGGAGTCCAGTATTACGGCATGATTGCGCTTTAGGACTGCACTCTTGGAGGTCTCTGGCTGCTCCGATTCGGGAACAATCAGCTCAGAAATTATGCCCGCACTGGATCGACCCACACTCCGTTCGGTGTTGGGCGCCAGGATGGAGGAATTGAAGTCCATCGAGGAGGTCACGGACTCTGTGGGGGGCAACGAGTCGTTGGTGAACTTGTGCGCTGGATTGCAGAACTCTTTGATGGAGCAGTGCAGCAGGGCCATGCCGATCTCGTACTCCTGGATAATGCGCAGACCGGCCAGCTCCAGGATACCTACAAAGATAATGACGGATATTACTTGGCTTAATTGAGTCCACTTACCACTCACTTACCTTGAATACTATTAATCGTTTCGGTGGCCTGGGACTGCGTAGTCGGCATATACTGTATGACTATCACATCCTTCTTGGTGAGAAAGGTTTTCCTCACCCCGGAATTGAGATCCTTGCAGGCAGCGCCTGCTTTCTGGACAACTGCACCGTAGATCTCAAAGTGCTTTCGATTCATAAAGATAAACGTCTTGCCTGCAAACAGGGTGGTGCGTTCTGGACGCCATTTAACATCCATATTGGTGGGCTGGTAGTCCTTTGGCTGTGGCCAGCCCTCCTTCACGTGGATTCTCTGCGCCGCTTGTAGCAACTTTCGCCAGAAGGCGAAGGTGACAATAGGCTTGTTCTCCAGCAGAGCATGCAGTAACTTCACCGTAACCGAGGCTTCGTTCATGGTAAGGTGCGAACATTCCTCCGTCCAGTTTAGGCTAACGACTCCGCCCAGAGGCTTCAGCAACTCCTCCAGTTCCTGGACCTGGATTCGGGTTAAAGCCGAGGCCGTGGTCACCAGCTTTAGCTGTGTCACCTGCCAAACGCTGGTGTTTCCTCCAAAACGTACACGAGTTCCCGCCGTCAGCGGTGTCATTGTCCTTGCTGGGATTTTCTTAGCCTCCTTGGCATTTCGTGGGTAAATGAAGGTGCCATACCTGGAGCCCAGGTCCTCCACCTGCAGGGTATCATTCTCCTTTGCGGCCAAGTGCAATTTGACATGTGTGCGGCTCACACTGAGGTCCTCCTGAATGATCAAGTCCGTGGACAGACGACCGACGGTATAAACAGGTTTACAAGGAAACAAAACGAACCTTTCCTCATCTGTGGGATGGGTTTAGATTCCATACAAATAATGGGTCGTATCTTTAATGTAATTTTTAAACTTGCCTTTGGATAAAACAAACATTGCAAAAATACACGAAATTACGTAGAACAAACAAAAAACAAACAAAAATTTTGATTTCTGTGTGACCGTACCGTGGGCGCTAAGATATACCGCGGGATTCACCTAGATTTCTTTTGTTTAAGTTGGCAGCACTGATAACAAGAAGAAGAAGACTTTTTCAGCCGGTTTGTTATTGTCGTTTTGTGGCTTAAATTTAAACAAATCAGGTTTTTCCCATATAAATGTAAGTGAATCCACCTGCAACCATGGCTCACCTGACCGGCACCCGTGTCAGCACCTTCAATGAAAGCTTCCTGAACGAGAATGAGCACGACTCGAATGCGGTGCTCATGGAGCTGGACAAAGGCCTGCGGAGCGCCAAGCAGGGAATCCAGTGCGAGGCTATTGTCCGCTTCCCGCGACTCTTCGAGAAATACCCGTTCCCCATCCTGATCAACTCCTCGTTCATCAAGCTGGCCGAGTTTTTCGTCAGCGGATCGAATCTTCTGCGCTTCTGGGTGCTGCGCGTCTGCCAGCAGAGCGAGAACCACTTGGACAAGATCCTGAACATTGACAACTTTGTGCGTCGCATCTTCATGGTGATGCACTCCAACGATCCGGTGGCGCGTGCCCTTCTCCTGCGCACTCTCGGCGCCGTTTCCCGCGTCATTCCCGAGAAGCAGCAGGTGCACCATGCCATCCGCAGAGCCCTGGACAGCCACGATACCGTCGAGGTGGAGGCGGCCATATATGCCAGCAGCTGCTTCGCCGCACAGTCCAGTTCGTTTGCCATCAGCATGTGCGCCAAGATCTCGGACATGATTGAGTCGCTGCAGGTGCCGGTGCCGATGAAGCTGCTCCTTATTCCCGTGCTGCGGCACATGCATCACGATGCCACCACAGCGACGCTGGTCAGCAGGCTGTGCATGGACCTGCTGCCCAAGTATCCGGCCCAGAGTTTCGTGGTGGCCATCATAGACACGCTCACTCAGCTGTCCTCTCGTACTCTGGTGGGTGTCCCCGGTCAGCTGGAGGTTCTTCTGGACTTTATGCAAGACCTTCGCACGCCCGTGCGCGTTCAGGTGCTGCGCTCCTTCAACGAGCTGGCGGGTAGACAGAGCGTGGATGCCTGGCCCAAGCCAGCGATTGAATCCCTCATCGGCAGATTCGAGTTGTGTACCAATTCCCAGGAGCAGTTCCTCTTCCTCTCGATCCTGCTGAAGCTCAGCGAGTGCCCGCTCACCTGCCAGCAGCTCCTGAGGGAGCACCGCGGGGCATTGCTTCAACTCTGCATCCAGTGCATCAGTAAGCTGGACGACTATACCACAGCGACTCAGGCCATGGCGGTGCTTTCGGTCCTCGGGGCCTTTGGACTGAAAAAGAAGCATGAGAGCGGCGCGCAGCAGGTGGAGGATATAGTGCATATGGTCAACCTGCACATGGAGGGATTGCTTCTGTGCACGGCAAGGCGGGCGGAGTGCACCAGGGATCTCCGGCGGGTTCTGACCTACGGCATTAGGATTACGCAAGCGAATGCCGAATTTGGAACGTCCTTCATTGAAATTGTGACCAATACACTGGGCGATAAGGTGGTGTATCCGCCGGCCAACGCGGAACTCATGTGTGAGGCTTTGGTTGGTCTCTGTGAGCACTTCCAGCTGCGCAAGTATGCCTTCTCCACGGTCGAGGGCCTGGTGGGTGAGGACGACAGCAATGCCATGGATACCGATGAACCGCCGCCATCAAAGGTGAACCCAATGCTGGCACGCTTGCCGCTTATCCTGCACAAGCTGAACAGCATCATTGAGAGCCCGGAGAGCTGCGAGCAGCAGGTGAAGACCGTGGAGATCCTCAGCGCTCTGGTATTGCAGACAACCATGGGCTGTTATCTGCCCCAAAAGGTGACGCAGGTCTTCGAGAAGTGCGTTTTCCGGCTGAACTGCTGGACGCTGTACAGGATTGCACGCACGGCCAGTCGCTATGGCCATCACTACGTAGCCGCACACATATACACCAAGATCTCCCAGATGGTTATCATCGATCACATGCACTACTTCCTCGTGGCGCTCTCGCAGATCTCGCAGGCCGAGTGCATCCTCAACTATGGCTTAGACTACGCCGTCATGCGGGATAACTACGCACCGAAGGCACCACCGGAAGGCTTGATGCCGCTGATGAAGCGCTTGGAGAACGCCAGCAATCTCTACCAGCAGGCGTTGGCCAGCCTGCGGGCTTGCTCCTCGCCCCAGCATCCGTGCACCTTCCAGCTGGAGTATCTGAAGATACGGGCGCAGTTCCTGCAGACTTTGCTCCTTGCGGTGACCGTAAAGAATGCCCAGGTGATTGTGCCGCCGCCGGCCATCGCCGGAAGCCTGGCTCAGAACTCGAGGGACTACCTGCAAAAGTTTGGACACGTTACCAATCAGCTGCGTAAGCTTGTCAAGGCTCTGAAGGCCTGCGAGGAGTCGTACGCCAGGCTCTACAAATCCTCCTTCGATGCCGACCATGTGACACTGGAGTTTCTGCAGGTGGCCGAGTTCCAGTGTGCCCTCTTCGCCCACATTATCGAGTCCATCTGCTATGCCACGCCGCCGGAACCGCCCGTCTTCCTTACCACCGGAGAGCACCCGGAGACACGGTACTTTGCCGCCAGCTGCCAGCGCATGGTGCAGATGCAGAAGAACCTGCCGCAGGAGCCAGCGAATGCCAAGACCATTAGCAATCGGCATTTGGACGTCATCATAGCCCAGATCGAGATCATCACCAAGACGCCGCTCTGCCTGCCGCGCTACTTCTTCCAGATCCTGCAGTCCACGCAAATCAAGCTGTCGGTTAGTCCGCAGCCCAGGAGCGCCACCGAGCCGGTGAATGTCCAGTCGGGCAGTAACCTGGTCATCAAGGTGGAGGGCGTACTGCAGCATTTTAGCAAACAGCAGAAGCATTTCCGCCGGGTCGAGTCCGTCCAGCTGAGCCTCACATCGCAGCTGATTACCCCGCCTCCGAGATCCACGCAGGAGCAGCTCTCGAAGCCGGGAGCCAATGACACCGTCACCCTCAACCAGATTGTAAAGCCGCAGCGCGATTTCCTCTCTGGCAGCTTCCTGCTGCCCATCTCCAGTGGCGGTCACTTTCAGGTTACACTCGAGACGTTCGTGGTGGACGAGAATGGGATCACCTGGTGCACGGGTCCGAAGTCTTCGATGGTGGTGAGGGTGCTGGAGGATCCCAGCAAGCCATCGGCGCCAGCGCCAAGCACTTCCCAGGCGGTGGGGCAGACGAGGAGGTTTTAGAAACGCTTAAGTTTATGTTTTAAGATGGAATATTTTTGTAAAAATATTAAAAATAAATATTAAACAATTTATGTATGAAAAAGATTTAAAATGTAACGGGAGTTTTTTTTTTGATTTTAAAAATGTCAACTTTAAATTGGTTAGATTGTACACAACAATTCGGAAACGCCGGCTGTCCATCCATATCATATTTAATCAGATTGAATTAAAGTTAATTAAAATTAAATTAAAATTTCTCTTTTATTCCTTTTTGTTGTGATAAGCTTTTTTTTAGTGTCTTCTGCTTCCGGTGGCATTTTTGTCTTTGCGCTGCCACGGTCACACTGTGCTGATTTGTTTTCATTAATTCTTTTTGGCGAACAAAAAAATTGGAAAATGAGGCACCATTTGGGGCACTGCAACTTGTAAGCAGCGGGCAGCACTGCATCGGCATGCCACACCAGCGGAGCAGCACTACCTGGCCAGCGTTGTAGCGGACCAATCGGAGGGACGCCTCGCCGAGATTCATTCACACCGTGCTAACCGAACCCACACACCCCCGCCCGAGCAAGTGGTTCCGATCCAATCCCGATCCGATCTTCGCGGGCGACGAATGTAAATTTTAATTGAAGCCAATTGAGAGCGCACACCCGAAAACACGCACTGCACCGCATCAAGCCAAAGCCAAAAGCCTCACCGGAGGGCTCGGGCTCCTCTCTCCCTTTGACACAAGATTCCGCGCTTAACCCTGTTCAGAGGCGGTGGCGGCGGCAATAAATGGACATAATTGCTCTAATTGGACAGAGCAGCAGCAGTGGGATCGGCAGTGGCAGCAGCAGCAGTGGAGGAGCACCGGCACCAGCAGCACCCCCCCGGACAATAGGATGGCGCAATTCACACTGTGAGTATATGGTTATCAGTGGGCACCCACGGATTCCCCTGGCAACCGCTGGCTGTCAATGGTGACTGTGTGCGAGCTTATGCTTTGTTTATCTATTAACGGCGCCGCCGCGTCGTCGTGTGTATTATGCAAGTGGAAACCGAAACCCAAAACCCAAACAAGACAAAACTAATACGTAGATCATGAACCATTACCATTTGCGGCTCTGCCGCTCAATTATGTAGGTACAACAAGCACAGTGCGCCGCCGGGCAGTGGCGATAGTACGCGCGTCGACTGTGATCACGTACCGTTGTGCTCCATCAACGATGTCCAGCTCCGGTTCCTGGTGCCCGATGACCTGACAGAGGTGAGTGGTGGTGGAGTGATTCCCATTTCCCTGTGATCCGGTATCCCTTGTTGTTCTCTCCCTCTCTCTCTCTCTCTCTCTCTTTCTCCACACACACAGGTGCGCCAGCTGTGCCAAGAATGGTTTCCAATCGACTATCCACTCTCATGGTATGAGGATATTACCTCAAGCACGCGCTTCTTTGCGCTGGCAGCTGTATATAATCTGGCCATAATTGGTTTAATCGTTGCCGAAATCAAACCCTATCGAAATGTCAACAAGGAGGTAATAGCCAATATGAGTGATAGTGATGAATTGTACACCAGGCTGAGCGGTTTTCCCATGCAGGACAAGGGCATTCTGCCGGACTCGATGGGCCGCACCGCCGACGTTGGCTACATACTGTCGCTGGGCGTTCATCGCTCCCACCGCCGTAACGGGATCGGATCGCTGCTGCTGGACGCCCTGATGAACCACTTGACGACGGCCGAACGGCATTCGGTGAAGGCGATCTTCCTGCACACGCTGACCACGAATCAACCTGCCATATTTTTCTACGAGAAAAGAAGGTATTCGTAGTCGTTTGGTTGTGTGCGTGTCATGGGTCTATTAACCCAGTTTTTGTGTTCCAGATTCACGCTACACTCGTTTCTGCCCTACTACTACAACATCAGGGGCAAGGGCAAGGATGGCTTCACCTACGTCAACTACATCAACGGCGGCCATCCGCCCTGGACATTATTATATCCTTTTACCAAATACCACAACTGGCTGGCTTGTTTCGCTTTCGTTTTTATGATTTCCCTATACTTTTGGTTGCCCTCTTAACTCTCTCTGCACAGATCACATCAAGCACTATGCCTCCAAGGTGCGGCACACGAGCAGCCTGTGCGCCTGGGTGGCGGGTCGCGTCCAGCAGGTGGTGCGTTGGTTCTACCACAAGCTCCTAACGCGCTTCAACTTTATCGAGTGAACTGGGAAAACGCCTGCCCATGCATCCTTCCCAGTCGCGGTGGCATTATGTCATTCTGTTGAGCATAAACAAAAGCAAAAACAAAAACATTTATATGTAAAATCACCAACCCCCACACACGGACACACCTTCATTATAAATGTTAGGCAACGACACACATCCGCAGAGAATCATTAAGTTTTTATACGAAAAGAGAAAGAGATCTAGCAAAGAACAACGCGAGGAAGGCATACGTTGAAAGTTGTAACATAAAACTCGGATAAGTGTATTATTACGTTTTAAAAGAGGATACCTATTTCTGTTTGTTCACTGCTGTAAATAGTCTTACCATGTTTTTTTGTTTAAATTCCCTTTTTCCTATTTTTGAATGTTTAGTTTCTTACGTTTTACGTTCTAAGTTCCACGCACAAGACAGTCATTTATTTAGTTTAGCCGAAAACAAAGATGCTCATGCTTTATAATGCTTAATTTATGAAATCTGCACGTAAATACATAGCTTTTGAACTGAGAAATCGAATTAATTGCGAGTTAAAGCCCCCAAAACTACCACAAAGAAAGAAGAAAAACAATTTTAAAACCAAACTCTGTTCACTGTTTCTAAATAGTATTTTGTAAAAGTATTTTAATGATTATATTGTTTTTTTCGCAGCTAATTCTGATTACGTTTAGGCACAATTTATCTAGCAAATTGTAATATTTTTTAAAATAAATATAAAGAACTTGTAAAGTTATAAAGTTGTTTTTTGTTTAATTTATTGGAATTATTAAATTGGTGATGAGTCTTTATGGACAGATATATAAGAGTTATGTTGAATGTTTATAAAATCATAAATATAAACTGAAGATTTAAGCGAATTTACAGTTTTTAAGCAATTTATTAAATTTAAATTTATTTTCCACTACTGCTCAAAGATAAATAAAATCAAACAAAGAAAAGTTGGTTAGGAAATATTAAGTTACATTAAAAATAAAAAATAAATTAAAGCACCGCCCACCGGCCAGTGTTGTAAAGCAGCAACCTTCGAACGATCTGGCAACCCTCGGCCAGCCTGTCATTCGCTGATTACTATTGTGAACTGTATGCGATTTTTGGGGCAATTTTTAGTAGCATAAATTCGTCGCAACTGCCTGGAAAAAATGTTCTCGAGAGCCGCTCTTCTAACAGGTAAATACCCAGAACCATGGATAACCTGCTAAAAACACTCAACGGGCTTAGATAAAGCCACAATACGCCGATATTCCGCCCCAAATTGACCGTGAAAAATGTTACGGCATTGCAAAGTTGTCGTCCGGACATCGTGGTTTATGTAATCACCGACGGTGTCAAAAAAGCATAATAATTTTTGCCAATGCGCAAGGAAGAACGATATGAACATTAGTCTAAATGCGGGATACTAATCTAGATTTTTCATTGCAGCCCAGCGCCCTTTGACCGTGGCCGCCACCCGGTCGGCCGCCGCTGCTGCCGCTCAGCCAGCAGCCGTGGAGCGCCGCCAGCGCCCCGAGCATCCCGGCAAGGTGCGTTTGGGCTTCCTGCCCGAGGAGTGGTTCCAGTTCTTCTACAACAAGACTGGTGTCACCGGACCCTACACCTTCGGTGTCGGTCTGATCACCTACCTATGCTCCAAGGAGATCTATGTCATGGAGCATGAGTACTACAGCGGTCTGTCCCTCGGCATCATGGCCGTCATTGCCGTGAAGAAGCTCGGCCCAGTCATCTCCAAGTGGGCTGATGGCGAGATCGATGTAAGTGTTCAACCATATAAAAAGAGGCTCCTTATAACCAAGAAACCCTTAATTTTCACAGAAAATCGAGTCCGAATGGAAGGAGGGCCGCGAGGGTGAGCTGAAGGTTCTCTCCGATGCCATCGAGGCCGAGAAGAAGGAGCAGTGGCGCGCCGATGGCGCCCTGCTGCTGATGGAGGCCAAGAAGGAGAACATTGCCTTGCAGTTGGAGGCCGCTTTCCGTGAGCGCGCCATGAATGTCTACTCGGAGGTGAAGCGTCGTCTGGACTACCAGGTGGAGTGCCGTCACGTTGAGCGTCGCCTCAACCAGAAGCACATGGTCAACTGGATCACCTCGAATGTGCTGGCCAGCATCTCGCCCCAGCAGGAGAAGGAGACCCTCAACAAGTGCATCGCCGATCTGAGTGCTCTGGCCCTGCGCGTCAAGTCCGCTTAAACCGACTCGAGTTTTAGTTGATAATATTGTAAATTAAAACCCCATTCGAGACGCAGGAATAATGATTATAACGCCCGCAAGATGATAAATCGATCCAATATATCTTCAAAGTATCTGTGTCAGAAAACTTTTATTTTATGTTAAATTGTTTGCGTTCTATTTAAAAATGTTTTTAATTGAAATTAAGAGAGCTAATTTATTGAAGTTTTATGAAGTATCTTTTGGGTTGAAGCATAACCTAGGGATGATGAAGATAAAGATGAGAATAGTTGGTATCTTTTAGGCGGTTTTATGAAGAAATGTCAATGTCTTTATGAAACTTTAAAACAATTTATTGATAAATTACAATGGCAACACCTGTAAGTATCAGTCTTGAGCTGCACTCGCGTCTTCCTCGAAGACATCTGCCTGTACTTGCTCTCCCTGGAAATCTCCGAGTATATTAAGTCTCCGCACTGTCTGCAGATTTTGGATGCAGTAATCCACAGTGGTCACTATGCACAAGGGTCGCTCTCCCTTGTAGTAGCCCGTATTCTCACGCAAATAGACAACGTTCCGGGTGGCCAGCCATAGTTGGAGCTTCACAAAGCACGGGCACTGCCAGGGATTGCCTTCGATCGCCACGCGTTTCAGGTTCGGGAAGCTCACGTTCACCTTGGCCAGAAAGGTCAGGCGGTTGTTATCCACCAGGACCTCGGTCACGCTACTTAGGCTCTCGAGCACATCGAGACCAATCTCCTCCAGCAGATTGTGTCCTAGGTGGAGTTTCTGGAGGTGACGCATCGGAGCAAACATACGCACATCCAAGGACTTTAGTTCATTGTGTCCCAGCGATAGGTATTCCAGGAAAGGCAGCGAGGAGAAGGCCAGCGGATGTAGCCTCTTCAGGTGATTGGCATTCAGGTTGAGCTTTCGCATGCGTGGCAAGGTGTTGCTTCCAAAGATCTGCTCCTCGAGGAACTCCAGATTGTTGTACGACAAATCCAGGGTATCCAGATTAACCAGAGCCGAAAACGTGTCCGGCTTGATCTCCAGGATGTCGTTGATTTGCAAATACAGCTTGCGCAGCGATCCCAGACCCACAAAGTGACCCGGACTCAGGCTGGCTATGCTATTCCTGGACACATCCAGCACCTGCAGCCTGGCCAGCACTCGAAACTGGTTGTCGAACAGCAGGAGGATGCGATTCCCGGACAGATCCAGCTGCTGCAAATTAAGCACAAAGTTCTGAACAGCTCCAAACACATTGGGACGCAGTGCACCAATCGAGTTCCTTGAGAGATTGAGTATACGCAGCTGGTTGAGCTGCTGAAAGGTGTCCTGGCCAATGGAGGTCAACTTGTTGCCACTGAGCTCTAGCTCCAGCAGACCACGGAGACCACGAAATGCGTTGACGTCCAACTAGAATTATAAAGAGGAGTTTGTAACGACTAGTATTAACTATTATATATTATTAACTATACGTAATTAGGGGGAAAAAAACCAAAGTTGTCAAATATTTCGATCAGCTTTAAAATTAGAATCAATTTTCTCATAGCCATAAAAAGTTCTTTAATTGAAAAGTTTTGCCCCTTAAATAAACAAACAATATTTAACTGTTATTTTAGCAGCCGCAAAGATCATCACGGTCAATTAAACAACAGAAATGTATATCTACCTGAAGGCAAACATTAGGCGTTAGAGTTCGTTCCGGTCAACTGGCAAGATTAAAGCTAAATCTATAATGTTTAATATTTTAAAAAATATTCAAAAATGGTAGTGGTGACGGTAGCATTGCCGGAAATTGGGAATCAATTAAGTCAGAGTACTCTTGTTGGAATACCAATAAAACATCGAGAATATAACTCGCCACTAGAAGGAATTAACCATCGTTGAATACCAGCCAAGTCACAGGTATAGTAAAGAAGGATAACTTCAGTCTTTTGCTGAAGAAGGTCCCTATTTTATTCCAACTTTGAATTTTTCATAATTTTCCGTGTAAACAAATACTTCCTTGATAACCACACTTCTCCTCAAATCCCTGCTGACTCACCTGCTCCAGCTGGTTATCATTCAGGATCAGTTCCTGCAGCTGCGGACACACACCAAAGGTGGCATTGATCAATCGGTTGTGTCCCAGTTCCAGGCGATTGAGCAGCGGCATATGGGGCAGATCGCATTGTGTCAGGGCATTGTACGAGAAATTTGCATAAATCAACTTCCGCAGATTGCCAAAAAAGTCCCGGTCGAGAATCTCCATTTGATTGTGACTACAGTCGAGCCGCTGGAGGGCTGACTCAGCAGTAAAGTGGTTTCCCTGGATGTTGGACAGACCGCAACTGCTGAGGTTTAGATACCGCAGATTGGGCAGAATGGAGAAGCCGCCGCTATGAAGATTTATGGGAATAGCAGCAGTCAAGTCCAAGTCTATCAGGTCGCCCAGGTGATCAGCAATGTCGCCTGAATATTTGATGATTCATTTGAAAACATTTTTAAATATAATTTTATAGGAAAAAGTATGGTTTTCTGTATATATTTTTTAGATCTCACCTGAGCCCATTTCCAGTTCAGTTTGCTCATTCCGAATGCTGAGCTTATGCCAGTTCTCTGCCCCCAAACCCACCAGATCCTGTAGCGAAGCCACCTCGTTGCACTCAAAGCTGCGCCATCCCACCGGCTGGCAGAGATCGGCGGCAGCCAGCAAGGGAATTCCCCAGAGAATCAGCGGCAAAAGCCAGAACCCGGCAGTTGGCAACATTCCTGCTCCAGAGTTAGGCCTCGACTGGGGCAACCGCCAACGAGCGCAGAATGCGAATGCGAATGAAAATGCAAATCCAGTTTGTAAACAGGTGACATGGTAGGAAGCCGGTTTTCAGGGCGTCATCCGGGGGATCTTCACCAGCTCAACAGCTGACAAGTGCCGGTTGCCTGCCTCCAAATCAAACACACAGACTCTTGTTTATCTTTCTCTATCGATAGGTACTTTCTATAACTCTTTAATAGTGGTTTACATACAGTATATACGTTACATAATATCGGTTAATTACTTGACGATTATTGTGCTCTTGGAGAAAAAAAATAGAAGATGTCTTGCGTTCATTATTGTTTCCTCTTCGCTGCTATTGGTTTAGAAATACATCATAGCTCATATATAGTACAAATTACAGGAAAATTAAACCAGGAAAAACTCTCTAACTTAGACTAAAACTTAGTTGAAACAATTTAACAATCAAAAGGTAAGTCCATTAATTCTATTTAAGATTACGCATACGCACATTTATTTATAGAATATTCCACTAATTGCACATTTATAAGATTTGTGCTTGGTTTTCCATTAATTTGGAGGCTCAGATGGGCGATATTATATATCTGGCTAGCAAAATATTATTGGAGGCCAACAAACTTGGCCAAAAGAAGAGCTAAATGTAGTTTAAATGTATATTGAAGCAATACGGATATAAATGTATGGAGATATTTAAGTACAATCCTTACATGCAAATATTTTACTAAGAGCTCTCGGCTAAGATGCAAATATACTTCCGTATTTAGCTTAGGCTAGTTAAGAACTTGTACTAGGTCTATTTCACAATTATATGGATTATTGTTTGCTGTTGTTCAGAGCTTTCCCAGAAGACGAAGACTTGCGACTGCCAGATCCTTGGTTGGTGTTTAAAAACTGGAGGAGAGACTGGTGTATCCAAATCAGACTATAGTTACGGTTGGGTTTGTCATCTTGTTGCTGTTGTACAACGGCTGATAATGCGCACTTGGCTTGCTCTGGCACCCGTTGGGGTACCTCAACTTGACCCCCGTCTGGGCCTGCGGCGACAGCGATGATGTGGAGGAGCAGGACAGCGAGGAGAGCGATCCGGTAGAGGACTTAATATTATGCTTTAGCGGCAACGGCTCCCCAATCAGCGTTATCCTTACGGGCTTGTAGGAGGCCGACGGTGTGTTCGTGGTCGTGGAATCCCAGCCGATGGAGGAGCGTCGGGGCGGCGTGTCTGGGAAGGATGCCGCCGCCAGCTGCTGGTTGTAGTTGGTCAGCGTGGTGGAGATTATGGTGTGCCGGCGGGTCTGGCTCAGGGCTGGGCAACTGGACTGGGTCTTTTCGCGCTCCCGCTCCCCCTGGTGGCTGCTGCTGCTCTGGTTACTCTGGTGGTGGCGGATTATCGTGGTGGCTGCCAGCGTGGAGTCGTGCAAGTGGAGCGTCGGAAAGTGTGTGGTATAACTTGTATATTCGGGCTTACTTCTGCGAACAGAGAAATGGGAGTTAGTGGGGTCTTGCAAGAGAGTGGGTGTTTAATTTTATTTTATAAAAAAACATTAGCCTTCCCCACATGCCATTAAAGTTATCTACATTGGGCAGAGAAGATGGGAAAATGGTGTGAAGTTCTTTAGAATTTAAGTTAATGTTTGTTTATTATTAAAGTTAATTTAGAATGAATCATCATCGTCAACCCATCCCATCTTCTCGCCAGGTTCTGGGTTAGTTTTTAGTTTGCGTTACCTTGGGACTCTATTTAATTGCCGCATGCAATTAAAACGTTTCACAAACAGTGTTAAATTTTCAGTGACAAATAAATAACATACTTAAGACATAGTTATAGTTATAGTTATCTTATGGATATTAAAGCTTTGGTAGGTTTCAATTGGGTCTGGGGGTTGGTTAGTTAGTAAATGCTTTAGTGGAACTTGATTAGTTAGCTTCTCAGGTGCACGAGTTGCAGTTATCCATACAGTTATAGCTTAGGTGTAGTATACATATAAGATTGATGGCACACAGCACAATGATGGCTAGGATGAAATCACAAAATAGTACCTGTTGCTCCCCAAATTGTAGTCTAAATATGCCAGAGAGATGGTTAGAGTTAAGAAAGCAGAGTGTTTATGTATTCCATGGAAGCAGAATGTGTGTGTGTTTTTGGGGGAGAGAGAAATCCAGATGGGTTAATCGAGGAAGAAAGATCGGGTACCGGGTATCTATTGTTAGTCTGTTCGGCATCCGCCTCCTGTTGCTGAAAGATTTGCTGCAGATTTCAGCTAACAGCTAACCGCTTTCAGCCGGCAGCTCCCAACTCTGCAGCTACTGCAGAATCGGCCCTAATTAGACTGCTCCAATTGCAATTGGCCGCCATTAGCGTCAAGAGCCGGCAAAAAGTGGCCAACTGATTTGCATGCCAGCGGAGCGTGAAGCCAGCTGAAACCGATTCCAGCGGCAATATCAGCAGCCACTGGCAGGCAACAGGCACTTGCAACAGAGATTACACAAAGAGAAATAGCATTTCACCGAAATATTAATTAATGTTATATTATTTTTAATTCATTGAAATTTTAAAATAAATTTGATTATAGTTTTATTTACCACTTTTTTGATCAGTAAATTATTTGTATAACAACTTAACTTCACAGCTTCATTTCAAACCAATTAACCACCCAATTAACATATATTTTTCTCTGTGTAACAAGCATTAACTAGCAGCAACAGGCGGCGGCGGCATCGTTTTGTATTAGTTTTGTTAGTTTGCGGCCGCACAGCTGCGGTTGATGAAAAGCCCCCAAAATTACAAGTATTACACAAAACAAAGCAACAAAATACAGAAACAAAAAATACAGAAATAATGCAGAAAACCGTATGAGGTAGATGGCCGAAATCGAAATCAAAATCGAAATAGAAACAACATGAAAGTCTGCCTACCTGGACAAACCCTCCGCACCAATGGCAAGTGGTCGTGTCTGTGAAAGTGGAATCGAAATCGGAATTGAAATAGTCGATAGCTTTTGTTTTTCTCTTCGGTTAGTCAATGTTGTGCAAACACATATCATTAACGGAATAATCGGGATTGGACCGGTGTATATGTTTATGCACTCGACACTTACCCGCTCCGTCTGGGTGGCCATGCTGATGAGCTCCTTGCCGGGTGGCTCGCTGGCGGTGGTGCCATTGGCCAGCGCCTTTTGCCGCTTCTCCGCCTCCAGTTGCTCGATGAGATCCCGCTGCAGGCGGATGGTGCGATCACGATCGTCCACTTGACCCTGTCGGAGGAGTAGCGGGGGAGAGTGGGATGGGAGAGCAGAGAAGATCAGTAAATGTCAGTTCACTCTTGTGGAGCGAGGCATGAAAGGTCACTAGTGGTTAAATCTAAGCCAGAGAGTGTGAAAATCATATCTATATGTATCTATATAAAAGTATCTATACAGTAAACGAGTATCTGCGGGGCTATCTGGGCTTAGTTTTGCATATTTTTTTAAGACAGTCATGCTTTGATTAAGTCTGATTTTTAAATTAACTTATTTTTGCCTTAAAATCAAAGCATTTTTGGTAAACAACAGCTATAGATATATATTTTGGGCTATATATATTTATGTAAAGAGTGTAGAGAGTTTGGATTTGTGTGTAAAAGTGCAAAATCAACACTTTAAAACGAAACTAAGGCTGAAAGTATGTATAATTAGTGTACATGTTGTTTCCAAAGACAGAATTTTACAAAAAGCATAAATATAGTTTTCGCCTTGATTGGGTATTTGACATGCTAAATGGATGTATTTATATAGAATCCATATATCTAACAAACATTAAGGAACAACAGCAAGAGTTAAAATGCAATAGGAAAGACTTGTCCTGCTTGGAATCCAAAATACATCGAATAGATCGACTTGTGACCCAATTCTCCCGGCTTAACGAGCAAACGAAATGCAAAAAACGTGCAAATACCTGAAGGTAAACCACCTGTCTACGTAGATCCGTTAGCTCCTGGAGCGGATCCTCCGTCGTGGACGAGGTCAGGCTGGCCAGATCGATGTCATTCAGCTGCTTGCTATCCAAACCGCAGGCGGCGAACAGCTGAACGTTGTCGTTCTCGAAAGGATTGAGCGTTTCCGTCTAAGAAAAAAAAATATAGTAAAAGCCAATGGATTACTTTCTATCCATCACTGAAGCACAAGAAACCAAAGATGCCCCTGGGCAGATGAAAATAAATGAAAAACCAAAGGCAACGTACCCGTTTCAAATCAAAATCTGGCTCCTAGGAGTTGTGCAAGTGAATGATGAAGAGTGAGTGTGTGTGAATGATGGGTGTGCCATGGAAATTGTAAGTAAAAAAAGTGCATTTTCAGGGGTGAAATAATTAAATTAATAATTAAAGCTAATAAATGCCAAACATAATTTTTGTATATTTTTTTTAATGACTCGACTCACCTCCTGGAGTATGCGACGCAGTCGCAGCAGCTGCTTCTTGAACTGCAGCACATCCTGGAGCATGGCATTGCGGAAGGACTTGTCATACAACATCAGGTCGTCCGACGAGCTATGCAGCTCGCCACTGCACCTTTGGCTAGAAGCTCCCGAACCTGAACCGCCTGCCCCGCCTCCCCCTCCGGCGACTCCCGACTGTCCCAGATGCTGTTGCTGCAGGTGACGCTGCCGGGGCAGACTGGCCGTGGACGAGGCGGTGGAGGCTCGTGAGTTGGCCGTGCTCCTCTTGCGTACAGCAGCGGCCGCCGAAGCTCCGCCGCTGTGTGTGGATCTCAAACTGTTGTCCGAATCGTTGCCGGTGAGCTGCTGGTCCTGAAGACGTGACCGGTTTAGCAATCTGGTGGCACGGGCGGGCAGTTGGGCGCTGCAAAAAAAAAACCAATTTTTTATTACAAATATTAAGTAAATACTTCAAGTCTTAAGTTTAAATAGGGCCAGTGCCTGTGATATGTTTCCCTGGCCTGGGGTGCACTGCTGGCCAGGTAATAGTGGAAATGCCGCTGCTTGATGGTCATCGGCGAGCTGGTCCGCTGGTGTCCACCAAAACCAGCTCCCAGAAATCGATTCTCCGAGGTCTTGAGATCCGTGCGCACCCTTCGCACTCCGCTGGGCGGGGATTTGCTGGCGGAGCTCGCCTCCGACATCCTCCAATCTTCTGATAAATCGAATTTCTTGGGTCGCCGCAAAAGCTAGTGCTCCATGTTGTTGCTTGGCGAGAATGACACAATGACACAATCGGGACATGCGCAGACCACCAAACAGCTGAGTGCCGTGGAGAGTTTGTAGACTAATCCAGTCATAGTGCGAACCCATTACACTCAGCAAAATTTTAGGTGTTTTTTATTCAAGGAATTTATTTGCACGAAGGATATTTCTTTTTAGGAAAATATGCTTAGACTTTCTTATATTTTTTAAATATATTTATTTATTTTTTTTTTGCATAAATTTCCCTTAAATTTTGCTGAGTGTAATCCATTTTACAGGGGTGAGTTTTGCAATTATTTAGCCAGCTTCAATTAACGCGGTCGCAATGAAAGCGAAATGCCATTGATTAGGGCCGAGCCAAGGAATGGAGCGGAGCTCCTCCAGCCGGCAGTTGTCAATGAGCAATTAAGATAGCCCAGGTGGGGGATGGGGGATGGGGGATGGTGATTTAGGTGAGAGAGAGAGGAGTGAACAAGAGACACGGGGGACACGGGACAGGTGGCGGCTCTAACCTGCACGACATGAATGCTGGGCATAAATCCAAGTGCCTCTCAGCTGGTGAAAGTCAACTGTTGCGCGTTGCGTGTTGCAGTCACCCAAAATGGGCGAAAAGGGGGGGTGAA
>JAEIII010036102.1:0-47724 GCA_018905755.1 Drosophila ohnishii | reverse complement strand
GTGGCCAATAAGAAAATATCAAAAATATATCCCTGAAATATATCGATTTTCGATATATCATGTTAAAAAAATATCACGATATAAATATATATTTTTATTCCAAAAATATCGATATATCGAGTATTTTGATATATTTTTCACATCCCTATTTTCGACAGCGGTCGACCAGGCTTCTCCACCTGATGGGGCACAATCCGATCCAGGAGAGTTGCGTATTAGATTTTGGTTTATTTTTAATCTTACGAGCTGAAACTTTATGCATTTTAAGAGAATTGGTTACATAATTGCACTTATCGTTTTTGCAATAGGATTTCGGATCATTGGAGTTTTTAATTTTATTTTGCGCCTTGATTTATCATTATAATCTGTGATGATAATAAAGTGAACCAAATAAGTTAATGGTAACGCAGCAGGTTCAAGAGCAACAAAATATGAGTTATAAGTTCCATATTTTTTAACGGTTGATGAGCTCCAAAAGACAGGGCAGGTCATTGTTAAAGGATTTAAAGTGTACTCATTCCAATTACATGGCCTCGGATATGAGTCCTGTATTGTTACTTCGATTTTTTATGAATGATATTAGCTCCAAACGAAGTCATGCGAAAGCAGTTATTCTATTCAAGGATGTGTTGAAGAAAATGGCTGGAATCTGGATCACCTCCATCGAACAATGGTTTCAGTGCTGCGGTGGTGAAAGTAATGGATCCAGTTTGATTTTTTTTCACTTGCGTAGCACAATACAGCCGTTTCTCTTTTAAACTTAAACGCATTGCAATATCAACATTGATTTTCTAATATTTTTTCAGTTCAAAAACCAGCGAAACGATATAAAAATAAAATTCTCATTGCGAGACCACTTTGAGTTTCGCGCTCTAATGAACTGCCTAATACACTTTTCAATTTTCAAGAGAATTCTCTCTGCGCGTAAACTAAGTAAATTATCCGATCTGGAAAAAACTGCGTTATTTTCGTGCAACATCCAATAAGTAAGTAGCTATTTTGCTTTACTTTTTATATATTGTTTATGCTTCTGCAATTTGTAAAATGTTTGTTGTTGATGATTGAACTTAAAAAATACACATTTGTCAAATACACTTTGGACAATTATTAGAATTTAATGTCTCTGCTTTTGGCGATTTTTTTGGTTAATTGTTATCTAATGTAGGTGCAAATAAGTATTTAGTATTAATTTTTATAGCCTTGCAGAATAGTATCATTTGAGTTTAAATTTTCGATCCTATAAGTCATAAATTGTTAATCAGCATCAAAAGACTGAGTTGTTTTTTTAAATAATAATTAAATTTGAATATCTCGTAATATCGATAAGGCTATCGATATTTATTGATATAGGTGGAAGACATGGATAATTAGGTGAGGAAATATAATAATTAACTGTCCGTTGACAGTGTTGTAAAGCATTCAACCAAGTTTAAATTTTATTTCAAATAATTTATGAAAAACCAATTTTAACCCCACGTTCAAGTTTAAGTTCATCAGGCCTAGCGCTTTCTTTTCTCTCATTTGTAACTATTGCAACTATTATTTAATTAAAAATAGTTTCAAGTGGAAAAAGATAATGTCTTCATATTTCATTTTATTTAGAGCCATGGTAATTATAATACAAATTCAAAATGAATATCCTAAACATGTAAACATCTACATATGTCGAACTTATTATATGCACATAGCGCAAGTTTACAGTTTGGTTTACTTTAGTTGGTTTCCTGATAATGATCAGCTATAAATGCCCTTATTTATTTTATTTTATTTATTAAATCAATGTATATTTTTATGAAGAATCAAAATAGATACGATTGGGCTTGAAGGACACTTTGAAATTATTGTTTAAACTGTTACTGCAGGCCGTTTATATTCTTTGGCGGTGCTACATTAATAACGCTTTATTAAATCCAACAAAAACCAATTAAAATTATTCGCTTCATTACATACAACACCTTTTGCGCCAGCCGCCGCTCACAAAAATCCAACGAGAATTTAACTTCATAAAAATTGACAGCCCTGCGCCCAGCGCTTCGGTCAGCGAAGGCATCACGCACTTTTTAATATGCAGCCGGCATGCGACGGCCAAAAAAGCAAAAAAAATGTACAAAAAGTGAAGCACAACAACGGTCAGTTGCAGTTGCCAGGACCTCGGACTCATTACACAGAAATCAATTTTTGGTTTATTTTTGCGTTCGCTCCTCTCTGTGCCCCACAATTCCACGTCATTTTTTGTCAATTACATAACACACCCACACAGACGCAGGGCAATTGCCTAATTGCGCGACGGACAAACGCGTCGAAGTCAACTGCCGACGAGCATTGTAAATTACTCTCGTTCTGCTGCCTTGTCCTGGTGTCCTGTCGTCGTCCTTCGGGCTGTTTAATGCACGTGTCCCTCTGGGCGTTTTAAAAATGTGTTGCCTGTCCCGGGATGCCACTGATTCGACGTGATTTGCCTTGGGGAATTGTGAAATCCAAAAATATAAATGAGGGCGCAATTCCTAAAAATTCGACTATCGGTTACCTAACTTTCGAGTAGTTAAACATTAAATATTTTATTAAATTAGATGTATTAAAAAGGTTTCTTTGAGCCATTTCTTATTGATTAAAACTCGGAGTCATAGAAAGCAATTTCAGTTAAGAAGAAGCCTACATTTTTAGTTATTTAAGCATTATTTTAAACTTTATTATCTGAATACTACGTATTGTGTATTGTAAATTAGTTCTCAGTATATACAATAGCAGTGTGCCTAACTTAAATTTATTTAAATAAATTTGGGCAAACTTACTAAAAATGGATGTGTAATTGCAGATTCTTTTGACTGATGAATTATTACGAATTCGTCTTTAATTCTAGTGTTCAAAAAATCATAAAAATCATAGTTTTAAATAGGAAAGTGAAGATATATTAACGGAACTCATCTCTATTTATGAAGTCCATGGCTGATTTAGAAGACTGGGCTGTTGTTTTTCTTAAAAATTGTACAATATTAATTTTGTAAAGTAACCGTTTAAGAAAATACATAACGGAAAAATGTCTTTAGGCATTTAAATTTAAGATGTTTGATAAAAACATTCAGTTTTCTCGAGATATAAAAACAAATTCCTTGAATTCTAATATACCCCTTGAGACTGCGATAACGGGGCATTAAATCGCACACTCGAACTATTTAGTATGCAAGGCAAGTCCTTCAACTCTCGGCACTCAACCCTTTATCCTGAGTGCTCGTTTTTGCACTTGATTTTTGTCATAATTGTTCTATGCGCTGCACAATTGAATTTTTATTTGGCAGCAAACGATCGTGGGGCCAGGAAAAGTTGAAAATGTGATTGGGGCTTCATTGCTTCATTGCCTCGTGGCCACAAAAAGAAGGTCATAAAACGAATAAAAAAATAAATGAAAAGAAAACCTCAAATCTTAATGTAATTATCTGGGCAACATAAAAACAAGCGTTTATAAGGGAAGGACGCCTCAAGATTATTAACACAAAAGAGGGCCGCAATGGTCGTCATAAGCGTAAAATTATGGCCATCCCCCAGACTTCGTCACCAGGCTTTTTACCATAAAAAGGAGAAAAAATTAAATTTCACGTCTGCTCACTTTGCACCCTCCATGTAATAAGCTACTTTTGCATCTTGCCTATTGCTCTTTATTTTATCATTTTCTGGGCTTGTATTTGTCTCCCCCAAAACATTTTTATTCGGTTTTTTTTGGGGTCGCTAAATCCCCTTAATAAACGAAAATTGTGTGCATTACATATGGGAGAGTGTCTAAGCTCTAATAAATTTACGATCGGAATTTCGCAAGAAATTCTTATTAAAGTGAAGATTTTTTGTCAACTAATATATGGGATTATTCGATTGAGAGTAGAAAAGATCTCGTTATTGTATAGATTCAGTTGAAGAATATTCTTAAAAGTATTACTTCTCTGTGCCTTTTTGTATTTTACAATAAATCAATAGTAGTTTGAATGTTATGAGAGTTCATGTTCATATAGTAGTAACTAATAAAAAATTGTTAAAAAAATATGTTACTGTGTAATCTGTGAACTACTTTCTGAAAAGTGACCTTCCTGTTAGGCCGCCTTTACCATACTTTCGCAGTTCTTCCTGCCAGCTTCAGAAGCAGCTTTTTAATTAAAATATAAAAACGAAGGGAACGTGCCGCGGTCGTTAGGCAATAAACTTGGACACCGCGCATCCTGGCAAGGACAATTACCAGGCGGAAAATGTCGCAACATTTTCGCCCCTTATCGCAGCCTCGGTACTTTGGGCCAAGGAATTCCGAGCCGCGGCATAAAGGAAAACGAATTAACGACATTGTAATGCTTATCTGGGAGAAAAGGTCCTTTGCGGAGGGCACAAGGCGTATCCTTTTCCGTCCCGCTCTCCGAAGCATATTTTCCCTGGAATCTTAGGTAGGACCTACAAAAAAAAAGGCAGAAAAATCTTGATTTTTAATGTTTAACGCTTTATTTAATTATGTGCAGACGAGACAACTTGAAGTTTGCTAATAAAATGCTTAAGGAGTGCCGTTTCTGCTTTCCCTCATTTTCCACGAGCAATAAAACCCACAAAAAATGGGCTAAAAACTCCAGTTTTTTCAGCAACTTTCGCTCTCTGTTCTTTTTTTAATAAAGACTTCAACAGATGGGCGGCGATAAAAAGGCAAAGATTATGGCACAGACTACAAAGGAGATGCTCGGGGAGGTCCAGTGTCGTGTGGCTTTCGACACCCCGAAAAAAATACACAAAAAGAAGCCACAGTTTCTGCATTTCGCCCCCTTCCTTTTACATTCAAATTGGGCTCGGACAAAAGGCCAGACGCATAAGATTTAGTTTAAAGCGTTAACACTTGACCCAAGGACAAGGGGCTGCTGATGAGGATCCTGCTGCGAGAGTTGCTTACTTTTTATGGCTTTAAAGATAAGCGTTTATGTCTTATTCGCTTTTCCCAACGCGCAAACTTTTAATTAGCTGGAAAAGCAGTTCTCCCCCACGCCGAACAAACTCGACACCTGATGAAAGCGATACAAATAAAAATCAAATACAAATCGAATTGCTGTTATTGGCCGTCCCACCCCTGTCCTTTATTTATTATTTTACCCAGTGGGATACTTAGCCTACTTATGCGCATCGTTTGCCTTGTCACCTGTTGTTCCTCGCTCTGATTTTAATCTTTAAAATCAATATGCCAGGCGACAGGCCCAGCAGATGGAGCTCCGCGGTAAACACGACAAGGGGAGCTCTGTGGAGCAGTCGGGGGATGGGGCGTCTCGGGGTGTTAACTGTGACATCCTTGACAGGTGTGGGAGTGGGCGGAACCTGCTCGTCCTGAAGATGACTCCCGAATGTCTGCCCAGGGCGCCTTAGGCAGCAGACAGTCGGGCAAATTGAAATGGCTTAGATTACATCTGACTTTTATAAGCGGATATTGGGCGTGGTGAAGTTGGCAAGTGCCAGTTGCCGATATGGAACGGAAAACAGCTAAAATACATATTACACAAATTTACTAAATTTACAAAACATACTATAATGGCATAAAAATAGTTTGAAACATTTTAAGATTTTTGTAATTGATCATTGAATGCACCTTTATCAGGTTTTGAAATCAATTAAAATGAAAATATTTTAGTTTTAAAACGACATTAGACTATGTAACATGTTGTCCTTTGGATTCAGTAACAATCTTTAAAATAATAAACAAAACTCCTCTATATAAAAATTATAAAAGAAATAAAAAGGTCCCACTTTGGTGTCGCTTTTATTTTGTACATTTCTAGGCCTTTATATTCAGGTATTTTAACAATTTATTTTAATTCAGACTTTCCAAACGAAACTTAACCGAAAACTAGCTTTATAATTTTGAAGCTTCCATGAGCTCCGGTCTACATGGACAGAATGGTACGCTTGATAATATCGATGCTCTCGCGCATTTGGCTTTCAGTGATGACCAGAGGTGGGGCGAATCGGATGATGTCGCCGTGAGTGGGCTTCGCCAGGAGACCGTTCTCCTTAAGCTTCAGGCACACCTGCCAGGCATCGTATTCTGGAAAGGAGATTAAGGATCAGCAAGGCGCTCTGCCGGAGTCTGTAGGAACTTACTCTCGTTAATGACGATGGCGTTGAGAAGTCCCTTTCCGCGGACTACGGAAACCACGTCCTTGGGAAGCTCCGACAGCTCCTTGCGCAGCAACGCACCCATTTTAAAGGCGTTCTCCGCCAGCCTCTCCTCCTGTAGGACCTCCAGAGCGGCCATGGCCACCCGGCAGCCCAGGGGATTACCGCCATAGGTGGAGCCATGCTCACCGGGCTTGATGCAGAGCATGACTTGGTCGTTGCAGAGCACCGCAGACACGGGATACATGCCTCCGGACAAGGCTTTGCCGAGAATCAGGATGTCTGGTTGGACCTGCTCGTAGTTAACGGCCAGCAGTTTTCCCGTTCTCGCCAACCCCGTCTGCACCTCATCGGCAATCCAGAGAACATTGTGCTTGGAGCACAGCTCCCGGACTTTCTTCAGATAGCCATCGCTGGGCACTACCACACCGGCCTCGCCCTGAATGGGTTCCACCATAAAGGCGCACACATTGGGGTCCTTGAGCGAATCCTCCAGGGCCGTGAGATTATCGTAATCGATCAGCTCGAAGCCAGGCATGAAGGGTCCAAAGCCCTCATAGCTGCTGGGATCATTGGAGGCAGAAACGGCGGAGAGAGTGCGACCCCAGAAGTTGTTGCGGGCGAAGATGATCTTGGCCTGGTTCTTGGGAATTCCCTTCTGCAGATAGCCCCATTTGCGGGCCAGTTTGCAGGCAGTTTCCCCGCCCTCGACACCTGTGTTCATGGGCAGGACCTTGTCGAAGCCGAAGAGTTTCGTGACGTACTCTTCGTATTCTCCAAGGACATCCGAGTAGAAGGCACTGCATGAAGAAAAGTTGAAGATGTTATGTTCTAGGAAGATTGAAAGGGAACACATATTGTATATCCTAAGATAACAGCTGAGCAATAGCGGAGTTAAGTTAAATAGTCTTTTGTAGTTGATTTAATCTTCAATCAAATATAGGCTAGGAATTAAAAAAGTATAAGACACATTGTCCTAACCCAACAGAATACTATCTATATTTATTTCAAAAAATAGTCAAAAAACTCTTTCCTGTTTATTATTTGACTTATTTAGCTTATCGCACCGAGTGCTATATATAGAATTCGCAACCAACAACAACATGTCATCGATCTCCTGATTTGTTATCAACGAACCTAATGTGACTTTATAGCCCCTTTCAACCTGACAATCTGGCCCTGGCAACCCAAAGGAAACCAAATAAAACCGGCAAAGAGATTTCACCTCAGTTAAGAGCTCGAGTGCAATAGAATAATTCAATAAATTTATTTCTGACAGAGAAGTGAGAATTTATATACATATATATATATGTTTTGTGCTTTTATATGTACTAGGGACTGATAAGGTTTTAGAACAATCCGTGGGGGGTTATCGTTATCGCCGTCCAAAGTATATACATGGGTAAAAATAAAGCAACTTGGGAAGTAAACAAAAGCAGCATGTTTTTCTAATTAAAGAGGCTAGGAAAAAAACTCAAATCAGTCAATCACATGACATTTTTGAAATCTATTTACTTGATTTTTAAAGGTTTTAATTGCTTCGAAACTGTAGTTTTAAATTTATTTAATCTGGTCTAGACACATTAAAAAAGAAACACCCCCGACATTTGCTTCTCTATCTAAGACTCAATTAGCTTTAACAAAAAAATAAATTAACAAATCATTGATTTTAATTTTTCAGTTGACAACAGAAAGAGAATATAACGAACACTGGGCCAGCGCACTTGAGCTTCGGTAAACAAAAAGTTTCCAAAACAACACATCTATAAAGATTAGCGTGGACTTTTAAAGTCTAAAATTAGAGAGGTTAACTTAAAAATAGAAAAGAAATTATATATTTTAAATAAAGGGTTGCAAATATAGCAAGTTTTCACATTTAAAAATATTAGAAAAATATTATATATTAAATTAAAAAAACTTAAATAAGTCCACCCCAATGAATATAAATATATCACACTGATAAAGCTTCTTGGAGCTAAGAGATAAGCTTTCGGGGGGCACGTCTTGGTTTTTTTAACTACACATTTCCATTGTTTCTGTGGCTATACGTAGCCACAATTCCCTTTCATTCACTCACCGGGAGGTCAAGGCCAACTTGGAGGCCTGTTCGGTTAGGGCCTTGACGATTTTCGGGTGGCAGTGTCCCTGGTTAACGGCCGAATAGGCACTCAAGTAGTCGAAGTAGCGTTTTCCCTCAACGTCCCACACGAAGACGCCCTCGCCCTTGGTCAGGGCCACTGGCAGGGGGTGGTAGTTGTGGGCGCCGTATTTGTTTTCGCGGGCGTAGACAGCCTCCGAGAGGGATCCGGCGGACGAGGTTGATTCCTGGGCGGCTGCCTTCTGGGCCAAGCAGCTCAGACGGGTGGCGATGCCGCGGGTAGACAGCTTTGAGAACATGGTTTTACTTAAGATCCCTGGGACTCTGACACTTCCACTGGTGGATCGATGCTCACTGAAAGTCCGCTGGCCGGGGGCGGCAGCTTTTTATACCTCGGATCGGGCAGCAATAGCCATGGAGAGTCGTACCCCCATGGAGCTTGCTCTCTCTTCGTAACAATCTCTTCCCGGCTCTTTGCCTTTGAGTATTCTGTTCGCTACAGATAGTGCCTTATCTTATTACATGAGACTGACCCGTAGTTACAAGCAATTTTTAATCATTTTCCATATGATACTTGGCGAATTGGAGTATTGGCAGCTGAAGATACATAGTATTATGCTTGTAATCAGCTAACAAATTTCCACTGCTCAATTGATAAAGCTTGGCGAAGCTTTCTGTGCAGAAATAAATTACACTTGAAAGTTTCGTCTGTCCAGAATTTGATAATCGATTGGTTCAAGTGATATCATGAGAAGAAAAAAGATGACAATAAGCTAAAAGATAATTTTTTATTAATTTGATCCACCACGAAAGAACTCAAAATGGTCTTTTAATTAAGCAATTTAAATGTTGTTATAACAAAAGTTTATCTCGTCTTTAGAACTCTCATCTGATGTCAGCAACGTTTATCTTAAAAAACGGGTAGATGTTTGTACATATGGATACCTAAAAATAGACATGTTGAATCTAATTGTTATAGCAATCGAAATTCATTCCCAATAAACCCTTGAATTACCCTAGTTTCTACACTGAGAGAATTATACATAAGGTATCAAAAACACTAACTTTATTTGATGAAAACCAACTCCGATTCAGAACTTTATTACTCAAAGCTAATGACAGTTGCTCAACATATCCCTAGGAACTTTTGTCCTAATTTTGGGTGTTGTGTAATATTTTCCTAGCAATTGGTCAAATTTTTCTTCATTTGTCAACAATATCTTCTGCATTCCGATCTGTTCAATTCAATTTTTTTTGTAATAGGACATGTTGTCTTCCAATTTAACCCACAATGCTTTGGGCACCGGGTATCTGCCAATCGCTGACACTCAAATGCAGCTGTCTACTTGTTATTGTCCAGAAAAGGTACATTAATACTTAAATTGGGAGTTTTTATCGATCAGATCAAATATTCCATTAACTTCCAATAACTCACCTTGGGAAGCTCAATCATTTCCACAAACACACTTTGCAAGAACTTATTTTCATGTATTTATTTGATTTTTCATAAATAATTTATGGGCTTAAGAATTTACAACTAATTTTTGCTTAGAGATGATAATTCTCATTTATCATATGTTTTATCAATTAAACATTTAACAATTATAGCACGTTCAGGGAAATTACGAATACATACTGATAATTAAGTACAAACATCATATACACATATGACAGTTGAGAAGGCAACCCAAAAATTGCACTAATTGTGGTTTTCCATTAAAAAAAATACATAAACAAAACGAATTCCATTTAAAATGAAAGCATATGAAATCTACATACATGTCGAGTTTTTACAGGGCAAAAACAGCGGCCTCTTCTTTTCTCTTTCTGTGTTTTGCGGGCGGGTAGCCTACTTTGGGGATGCCCGATTAAACATCAATTTGCTCGTCGCGCTTCATTAGCTACCACAAATACAATATTTTATTAATTAATTTTAATAAATTCACGCTTTGATTGCAATTATCAATTCGACCGTTGACCCTCGTCTGCCCCCACTACTCCATGGCCTGGGACACGCTCTGCTGGGGCGACTGGGCGGGCGACAAGCTGCGCGGCGTTGCCGTGGCGGCCACCGCCTCGCCGGCGCCACCTGACCCGCCTCCTCCTCCGTTCCCAGCTGCCCTCTGCTGCTGGCTTTGGGCCTGGCTCAGAAGCTCCTTGTTCAGGCGGTAGCTGCTCATGACATTGGCGCAACTCTGGTGGAAGTAGAAGTTGCGGCCGCGCAGGAACGCATCCGTGTTGAGATCCTTTATGCCTGTCTTGGGGTATAGAAGAGAGGCGAAACAAGATTAGGATGGCAGTTACAGGCTCCCACCTGCGAAGGGGATTGTGCATTAAGCTAGAGTAGCAAATATAGGAGGGAATAGAGAAAGTTACGGGGCTTTGACGGGGGACTTGGATCGTGCTGGAGACTTGGGTAAAATTGAGAACTGAAGCAAACTGAGAAATTACCTTACAAATGAAACATTTGTTTTCATCGTCCGGTTTTAAATCCGAACTAATCCCCACCTTTGAGTCCAATTGCGTTAATCCCGGCACGCCCATTGACGACAACTGCGACAGACTGTTCTCCATGCTCTCCACGTATTTCGAAGTCGGATTGTTGTTGTTATTGCTGCTGCTATTATTGTTGTTGTTGTTGTTGTTGCTGCTGCTGTGGGAGATGTCCATGGGACCAGGCTCGGTGCTGCTCACCTGCGGTTCCGAACGGGGTCTCTCATCCACTGGGGAGATGTTCTCCAAAGATCTACATATGGAGAGATGGAGAAATCTCAAGTTAGTAGATTTTGAGAAAAGAAGATCAGCAGACCAGTCGATCTAGACATGTCGGTCTGTCTGTCTCAGCGTGCTATAACTACGAACATTCTTAACATCTGCACTAATAACCGTTTTTACGGTTTCCGGAAAAGATTTGCATATTTGTTTGGACTTAATCTAAAAATTTACATTCAATATTAGAAATTTAAGATACAATCTTATACCTTCATCTCCCTCAGTGGTTTGAATATTGGTCAAACGCCCCTAAATACCTTTTGACTGACAATGAAAACGGATTTATTTTTCAATTTAATTCACGATGCTTTGGGCACCGGGTATTTAACAGAAGGAAAACTCGACTGTACTTGGTTTAGCCCCGTCTTATAGGTGGCTTTGGATCGGCAGAGTTGGCCTTTTATTTAAAATAAAAGGAATTTCTGAGAATATACATCCATCTTTCTAAATGGTTGAGGTTTTCAATTCTAGCTGGATAAATATTATTTTTAAGATACCTATATATAACTGTCTATCAAAAGGCTTGTTTTCAATTTAACTACGGATGACCAACTGACCTGCTACTGCCCACATTCTGCTCCTCCTGCCGCCGTTGTATTTTGCTGTAATTGAGCTTGCTCGGCACCTTCACGGTGTCGTCGTCGTCCACAATCACATCCTCGTCGCTATCATTTTGGCACGAGGCCGTGTCCATCATTAGGTCCTTGCTGATGCCGCCTCCACCCGCGCCGCTGTTGGTGTTGATGTTGGTGCTGCTGCTGCTGTTGTTGTCGTTAACGCCCACGCCACAGGAGTCGGCGTTGTAGTAGTGATGTGTGGTGGATGACAGCTCGCTGACGGTTTTCACTGAGGGTTAGATAAGTAAGGGAGCGTAATTAGCATAGGGCAAGTGCACTTACAGAAAAGAGGAGCACCAAATTAATTTTAATATCTCAAAAATATAGTTCACTGATACTCGAAATGTAAACAAGTAAACACAAATAATAGATATTTTGTTTATGGGTAAACTAATTCGATGCTGATTATTTTGAACGGATATATAAATTTTTCTCCGTGTGTACGAGCTTGGAAGTAAGGACCCACCACTGATATGTGCCTGGGGTGGTGCGTTGACCTCGCCCGCCCAGCTGCTGCTGCTGGCCGTTGTCACATTGGTGCTCACATCCTGCTCGTCGGCATGCGGATCCTTCTGATTGATCACACAGGCCGTCCGGTAGAGGATCCCGTCCAGCTTGCCCGGCTGCGCGTTGCTGTTGTGCATGCTGGAGGCGGGAAGAGCGCCCGAGGGCCCAGATCCAGGTCTGGTTAGCTCAGAGCCCGAATCGGGCACATCGTCGTTGCAGCTCTCCACATCAACTGTCTCGATCTCCTCCTGAGATTTTGCATCGTCCTGAAAATTAAAATTATTAAAATGTACGTATTATTTTGGTTGTGTTCTGTATTGTTTAATTATTTAATAAAAATGCAGGGAAATAATTACCAATATATTTTCAACTCACCTCTGGCGGTATTTTCCCCGTCTCCAGGGCGTACTTCCTCTTACAGATCGGACAGCTGCTGCAGTAGAGGCTCTCCATCATGTACATCTCGCCGTACTTGCGCTTTCGCACTTTGAGTCTCAGGCGGTTCTGGCGATTGTTTCGTATCCTCTGGAAGGTCTGGAAGGCGAAGTGGTGTTAGGCGGTTTTAGGATATAGTCCCATATGAGAGACCCACCTCCCAGCGGTTGTGACTGGTGCGAATGGCGTTTTCCTGCGCCGGACATGGCGGGGCGAACATGTAGGTGGCCTGCAGATTGGCCCGCTCGAATCCCGCACTCAGCTTGAACAGCCTGTCCAGCTCGGTGAGGAAGTGCGTGTGCCACTCCTCGGCGCTCAGCTTCAGTCCGCATATGGGGCACATCTCCGGGATGGCTCCGCCGGCGGCTGCCGCCTGGAGTCCGCTCACCAAGCTCAGTCCACCAGGAACCGCGCGCAGACCCGCCATGCTCAGGCTGGCCAGGGCCGCGTGGTGGGCGGCATGGTGGTGCGACAGCGGATGCGGGTGGGCCATGTGGTGGTGCGTTGTCACCGCCGTGGACGTGGGCGGCGCTCCCACGTGGTGACCGTGGTGGTGGCCATGGGCGTGGGCATGCGGGTGTGGGTGGGCCAGCGGGTGCGGATGCGAGTGGGCGTGCGTGTGGGGGTGGTGGTGCGGCGAGGAGGCGGCCAGGTGGCTGGCCATCGAGACGGCCACGCTGCTGGGTGCCGTGCTGATGGCCGGGTTGCTGGTGGAGCAGGAGGAGGACGAGGAGCTGGACGCCGACGAGGAGGTGGCCAGTGCTTGGAGGCCCTTCCCCGCGTTGTGCAGATCTGTGGGTGGGGGGAGAGAAGAGCGGTGAAGTCGGTAAATTCTAGTCCAGTCCGCAATCATCAATCAATCTGCGAGGCAATAAAATTTTAGGCGCCGCCTTGATTTTGTTACACTCAAAGAAAATTTACAAAATAAATATACATTTGAAATATATGTTACATATTAACAATAAACCGATTTAAGTAGATTGCAAACTTGTAAAGTACCGTTGCATAATGAAATCTAGGAATCTAAGATAAGAAATCATTTCCTTTCATCTGTAATTTGTGTTTTTATAATTTGTTCCTTATTTATTTTTTTGTAGTAAATTTCTCAATGTGCGCCTGCCCAATTTATTTCAGTCTCATAAATTTTCCAGGCATTTTCTAATTGCCTCTTCCCTCCTTTCCACGATGGGGAAATTAATTGGAGCTCGCAATTCCATGGAGCGACTCTGAATCCGAATCTGAATGTGAAACAGCGGCAGGCGTGCGACTCCGCTGCAGGAATCCTGATGTCAGAAACACGTCGACCCCACGAAATTCGGAAGCCACGGGAGCAAAAAAAAAAAAAGTAAGTCCGCCGGCAACCACAATAAATACAAACCGATTGTAGCAAACCGACCAAACAAAATATGTCCGCCGTTGTGCACGTGACTGTGATCCGGCAATTAAAATAATATTACAATAAATATTTCGCAATATTGTCGCAACAGGCCAACTACTGCCGGGACATGTACTTATATCCTTCTAAATTATTCCCCAACAAAATATGTCGGTTGACCGCGCCCATCAGCAGCACTCTCTCGAATGGCTGTGTTTTAAACATAAATAAATGCAGAGAGCCATATCAGAGTCGTGACTTTGGTTTAAATTAGCTTAGTAGTCTGTTTGACACTTGTTCCACCTTTCACTTTCGCATTTAAATCGTTAATAATTGGTTGCGATTTAAAAAATACTCAATTTGTGAGTAAGAGTTTTTGTTCCAAAATTATACAACGAAAAAGTTCAGAAAAGGACGCAGAAAGTTGGTTAGGAATTCCTAGGTCTGAATACAGCGAGACTTTAGTGAAAAATCGCGCAAATGCTATTGAGGTTAACTGAATAACTAAAAGTATAAAAATCTTACAAAAGCCATACTTGGGTTATTGTTGTATTTGACAATATTTTTATTTAGTCTTAGCATAAGGTCGCATTTTTTTTGCTAACTTTTTTTTTATTTTCTTGGTACTTCACCAAGCTAGAATCCGTTGGGAATCCTAAGAGTCGAGGGGAAGGCAAAAGCAAAAGTCGAAAATGGGCAATAGTTCTTTTTCTTGTTTTTGAACCAGTTGTTTGGGATGAACCCTAACAGACTTGTCAGAGGCCAAGCTTAAAAGCTTATACGTATGGTGGCGTATACTTTTATATGTATTAATTATATGTTTTGAAAAGAAGAAGATTTAATCTATATGAGTTGTATTTAAAATATAAACTTTTTCTGTGTAACTCCCTCAAACATCGCGACAAAACTCCTGAACTTCCTCTTATGACACGTGCTGAACGATTCCCTTCCCAAAACTGGGCGTTTCATATATCGTTGTGTATGAAATATGACTTTGACTTCTTTCAGTACCGTGCTTTTTCCTATGGATGTAGATGCCATTAATATTACGGAAATTAATATGAAAATTCCAAGTGTGCATTCAATATAATACATCATCGGAGTAGCAACCAGGGCGGAGTGGGAAACAATAACAGCTCTCGTCATAACAATGGCAAACAATGCAATCAAAGCGATTGGCAACACTTGCGCATCCTTGGGGCGAACAAATCATAAAATAAGCCGAAAAAGTGTGTCCAAAAACCGACAATAAATGAGCAAACATTATGGCATCACCCGGGGGTGGATGCGTCCTTTAATTGCCTCTGGAAGAGTTACCATGATGTCGTGGATGAGTAATTAGCTCAGGAGTGGCGGACGTCTTCACCGGCCTGAAAGGATGTGCGGTCGGTTTGACTTTGTAGTCAAGTGGCTCCGGGTAGGGGTGGATGTAACATTTCAATAAGCCTGCTCCAGTGGAGTATCCTTGTGCCATTTAAAACACTCACGGCATGCCTGCACCCTTTGCCAGGATGCTTGGCATGCCCTTTTGACTTTTTACCGCATCTTGCCGCCGAAAAGGGGTTAGGATGCTGTTTTCTTTCCGCTCTACCTATTTAGTTTAACCCGTTGATTCAGATGTCAGCCTCTGCAGTAGTAGCTAATTAAAAGTGTATTATTTATCGGAATTAATTTATGGGCTCATGTCTATCCACGACTACTGGCATATAATCTAAAAGTTAAACACAAATCCACATGTTGAAACAGGGTGGTGGTTCGCCGGGGGAAATCTGGTTTTCCGGCTTAAGTTCAAAAGCAAATAATGAGCAAAAGTTAAATAAAGAGTTGTCTGTTTCAGTGTGTTACACGGGGGCGGAGTAAAAGGGGGATTGCTTTGGGATTGTATAAATTATTGATTCTAGAAAAACAATGCTATAGAAATGTGTATGTTCCCAAGAAAAAGTTAACTTCTTAATATAATTACGGAAATGCAAACAGAAATAAATGAGGTCAAGATTAGGCTACCAAATCTTACGTCGGATTAAAAATACAAATATAAATAAATCATTATAAAATAAATAATAATTATGTATATTGCAAAGATACATTTTTAATGGTTTTTTAAACTCTAGTAATTTCTGGACCACCCAAGAATATAAAAACAGGCCGATTTTAAACTGTTTTACCTTCTAAAAACGTATGAACATGTATTTTATACCCCCCTTAACTACGACCATGCCTTTTGCTCTATATACCTAACTCCACCTTGCCCATTTGTTGTGTTCATTTGCATTCATATTTATCATTTTCATATGCTGCCCGATTTTTGTCATAAGGCGCTTAACTCGAACAGCTTAGCGCCGGAGACCAATTAGCAACGCATTTGCAGCAAAATTGGTTTAGCCTACTTTGTGATATTGCCCGAACGGGCCCGAAAAGTTAAAGTGGGAACAACCCCCAGGTAAATATGTGAAATTTAAGCAAAAAAACCAAAGTCGAGAAAACTAATAAAAGCAAAGTGAAGTGAAGTGAAGTGAAGAGGAGTTGGAGTCGGAGTTGGAGTCCTGTCGCTGTCCTTACGCCTGCCAGTCAAAGTTAACCTACTGAAGCGTTAAAATTGCTCAGCAAAAGTAAAATTGAAACAAATACGCCCGGCGATTTTTATCAGTCGAAGGGAAAATGCGAGGGAAACTCCCAGTTCGCAGTTCGCAGTTCGCAGTTTCTGCTTTTATCGCAAACATGCAAATTTTTTCGTTGGACGCAAATTGGCAAAATAAATAAATGCGGTGCGCAACCCTACTTACGTCTCAAATCCCTGGGATCCTGAGAATTATTACTGCGCGGACTTTCACCCTTTTCAACGGCATCGTAATCCTGTGATCCCTCCATGGATTCGTGGGATGTGCACGTGGGACTGGCCGAATCCGTCCGAAATGATTCGCTGCCGTTGAACAGATTCTGTCGAAATCGTTAGATCCCATTATGACAAGTGTCAATCTTGCGCCGCTTATCAGCTCATCGCTGGGGTCTGCCCCCCAAGGTCCCACGTACGGGCAACCCAAACTCACCTGATCCAGCGATATGCCGATGTACTTGGGCGGCGAGAAGGCCGACGGCAGCGAGAAGTTGGACAGCACCGACGGCTTCCCCAGCGGCGACCGGTCGCTGGCGAAGTAGCCGGCGGGCCCAGCTCCAGCGGCTGCCGCCGCCGCCGCCGCTCCGTTGGCCACCAGCATCCCGTGGTTGAGCAGCAGATGCGGGTTAAAGTAGTTGCCGACTAGTGACATGTTGTGGAGATCTTTGGCGTCAGGTAACTGCAAGAGGCGGAAATCGAAAGGGATTACCTACCGGATGCATTTGGAAGAAAGTTTGAAAGTGTTGTAGAATTTGATTACGCAGGAAACAGGAAATAAAACCCACCCACAATTTAAACATACATACATAGTTATTATAGAAAGTGTCGACATTGTCTTCGTTTTAAAACTGTTTAAATTTGTAAATTATTTAAAATAAAAATATAAAATATGTATAATTAGCCACAAGATTGGCTGGAAGTACGGTTAATTAGCGAATGAATTGCTAGGAGTTTTATATATATATATTAATATGCTGAATACATTCATATTTCTATCTATTTCTCTCTGTCCTGAAGAACAGATTCTTCTTAGATAGATGGTGAAATGCAAAGCAATTATAAACATTATATTTTGCTGAAATTAACTCTTACATTAATTAGCACAACGAAACAAAATAATCACAGGTTATTACAAAAGAAAGCAATTTAAATTTTAAATAAATGTTTTTAGCTGTTTGATAAAGTGGGACCTTAAATTTTAACGTTGACTTCCATTTGGAATATCTACAATTGACCTTAATTGAATTGAGATATTTTTTGAGAATTTTCCTTTCTATGAGAGAGATTACAAAATTCGCGTTCGACATAAATGAAAGAATTTAATATCAAATCATCGAGATGAAACTGACGGCAAGAGGACATAAGTTTAAAATATGCCTACAGATTTAAATAGATTACCTATATTATGTTTATTAATGTAAATTTATTCACAGAAACAAGAATTATCTCAATGCATAATTGCATACGACGCCTAATTGTTACGACACGTAACCAAAACCAGTGCCATTAGAAGCTAAGCGAGCGTTAAATTTAAGCGTTAAACATGCGCATTACTCAAGTCTAAGCAACGGAACCCACAAGAAATTATGTGTGCTACATGACTTGGCGGTAAAATTAGCCAATTGGGGAAGGTGGAGGAGGCTGGAACACGGAAAAGACTCCCGGATAGGCAACATATGGTCTGCCGAGATTCTGCGGAAATGCAGGGAGAGTATGGAAAAACCTAATCCGTTTCCCGCGGGACGAGTCGAGAGACGCCCGGAAGTGTGCTCCAGTATTTGCATCGATTTAATCGAAAACAAGCTCACACAAATTATGCACAGAAATTTGTAATTTACGACAAATAAATGTTAAATTGAGAGATTTTAGAATTACGATATCGAGAGTGCCATAAACTGTGTCAATTCCGCAGGGTGGTCGGGGCCAGCTTACTTCCAATGGGGTGTAAAATAACGAGAAAAATGCTCACTTTCTCCGACCCAAACTCGCACATAAAGACTTTTGCAAATTATATGGGAGAAATGGGGAGGATGCCCTTCGCCTTGGCCGGGGAGGGAGATAAGCCCACAGAACGTTGAGCGTCAGAACAAATTGAGGCTGACGAGTGTTAAGCGACGTTTGGGACACAGACAAGATACGAGTACAACATAAGCGGCGACATGTGTGACAAGTATTAAGTAACCCTCACCCGACCCCACACCCACATCCACATCCACACCGTCGATCTATTCCAAACCCTGAAAATGGCAAGTTTGCTATGTGCAAATTTACATACAAATTTGTCTGCCGGGAAAAATATTTTTAGAGCGAAAAGTGTGAGAAAACGATAGGAGCTATCGTACTGAAGATATAATTGAAGTATTAGGAGGAATCCCCTTAAATTATCTAATTTTACAGAACTGCTTAATAAAAAGTGCAAAATATAAATAATTATGTATGTCTAAAAAACGATTTATTTATTAAAGAAACTATACATTTTGTTGTATTTTAAGCATAGGTTTTATCACTGATCTGTAATAAAAATGCAATTTAGAAGAAAAATTCTTTGTTGAAGGTTACTTTTTTGTAATCTAATTACTGGTAAATCATCGCCAATAATTCAAAGATCCCGCCTCCTTTGAAAGATTCTTTATAACAGAACATTGTTAATTTCTCCCGTAATCCTGGCCACTGGCTGGACCCAAGCCGAGTCCAATAAATTATGGCTTATCAAGAGAAATTAGCACCTTAATTTGGGAGCGAGATGTTGAAGCATATGTTGCCGTATCAGATCCGTCGCATCATCCCCAAGCTCATTAGGTGTGAAGTCTGGCAAGTCACAGGGGTGAGGTGGGGGAAATTGCAACCGCATGAGTTGCACTTTGTCTAAGTCTGCATTTTGGTCAACAGCTGTTTGGGGGGTCCTGCGACGGACGTAGCTCCCAACAGAAGTGGTCAACCACTTGGCACTCCCATTCCCAATGACTTTTTAATGCGATACGTGTTGAAGAATTTTCAGCAAGGATTTCGCTTATTGATTTATGCTCGTTAATCAGTGCAAAGCAGCAGCACACGGAGAAAAATGTCTATAACAAACCCACGTTTTCTCAAAATATCAGTACTTATTATAAGTACATATTTTTAGCTAAATGTAAGTTTGCCACAAATTCTAGTTACTCATAATCCATCAAGAATACAGTTTATAGAAACTTAGAGGCCCAGATGGACATTCAAATCTAATAACGAAAATCATGTAATTGGATTTTTGTGTAGGAATTTATTCTAAATGGGTTTTGAATGTAAATATTTGTGTATTGAACTGGAGAAATTAACAAATTAAAAACCATAGAAACTATAAAACAATGATCAGACCATAGAAGTGGATAAAATAGTTCTAAACTCTTCAAAATTTATAGAAAATTCAAAAACGTAGATAGCTTACAAATTGCTGAAACAACAGAACAACATCCACTTCAATTTATAAAATCGCACATAAAACTAAATGTACACCTTAAGGAAATAGTCTCCTAGACTACTCAAGCCTAAAATTAAAATCAGCAAACAATGAATTATCATTAAATAAAATTATACACTTTATATAATATGGATATGATAAATCGTTGAAGAAGTTCTTAAATTATATTTTCAGTGCAGTGGCAGGTGCTCTTTCCACCCCCCTTTGGGTGGCGGGGTGCTATGCAGCCCCTCCCCCTTTGTTTGCTTTTCTATTAGAGCCGGGCGGGTGATTTGTTATCCCAAATTGTAACATTCCTTATCCGCCAGAGGGGATGACTGGGCCCAGATTTGCATAAATTCGTTCTGTTTGCTTTTAACACTTGAATTATTGGTGTTCGGCGACCCCGCCCCTCGGAGTTCTCGTGCTGCTCGGTGCATTGCTCAGCTGCATGCGGCAGGCAACAACAATAACAGCTTAATTACAACAACACGATAACGAGTGGCAAATAGCAATTGTCTACATACAATTGCCAATTTCGCTTAACTTGGCCATAAAGCACGGAAAAGCGACAGCGGGCAGGCACAAGGCAAAGCAAACAACTCGGCCTCCTCAACACACCACAAATAAATCTCAATTTGTGGCACTAACACGGAGTAAACGAGGCTGAAACCGAACTCAAGCTCCGCAGCTGGACAAGCTGGTAATACTAAAAACGTTTAGCAATTGCCAATTTTCGCAAACTAAATGTTTATGGCGGGCCTCAACCAGTTTGTCTTTGATTGTTGGTTTTTTTCTCTCCAAAGTGAGGTGGTGCAGGGAATTGCGATGGGACTCAATAGTGTAGCATACATTGGGCCGTTTTTCAGGTTCAAGAATAGCAAAGAATGTTTGTAGAAAGGATTGTAAATTGCAAATATTTTAATTAGTATGATTATATTTTTTTAAAAAAATTAATTTGGTATTTTCTTCATTGTATAAAATAGTGTAGGTCTTAAGTTTTTGTTTAAGTTATTTATCTCTTGTAATCTCTTGTAATTGGTTTTTTCACATTAGATATGTAATCAACATATGTTTTCTTCTTTAATCACTGAATATATTTTCAAAAATTGGAATTTGAAAAATATTCTACTTAAAACTAAGACCTAAAATCAAGGTGTTTAATAGAATGAAGGACAAAGCAAGGACACACTCGTTCTCTCATACATACCATATGTACATACATATTCATGAATACAATAAACACAATATAATTTTATTAAGTTTGTATCACATCAAATAAGAATGATATATGGTAGTATTAGTATATAGTATTGATTATATTCAAGTACAGATAACATATTGTGAACCAGATTGTGCTTGGAAGTTATCAAAATTTTTGTTTACTTTGAATAAACTTTAATTAGTTTAAAAAGTATAAAAAGTTCAGAAGATCTAAGCGAAGGCACCCCAGTGATCTCTGGACAAGAGAACGGTATATTTTTAGAGTCCTAAAGTTGTAATACTTTAATGTTAATTTGCTTTCAAATTGTTTAAACATTATTCAGTTAAGTATTCATGTTATCTGTTTCTTGTTATACTCAACGTTTTATAGCCATTAAAAAAATAGTAATGATAAATAAATAAGTTCTGAATAGGTATAGAAATAACATTTTGAATGTTACTAAATTATTATTTTCTTATAAATGAAGTTAATCTTTGTCCTGTGTCTTATATAATTTCTAAGTCGATTTGTTGATATTGTGTGTGATTTCCGCAATTTCTTTCGGAGTTTCAAGTACCTTCTGATACAACTGTATGCAATAACACTAATCAAAACAGTATTAAACGTACTTTTATTCATTTTATAAATAACAATACAATTTGCTTCCCTTAAAAGACGACAAACTCTCTAAGAGAGAAGAGAAAATACTAAAAGAACTATTGAAATACAATGCTAAATCACTCAAGATATGTTTAGTATAAGTTTGAGACTAGTCCTTTTTTTCAGTTGACATACCTCAAGCACAGTATTAGTGACCACTTGGGCTTTACACTTCGCTCCCTATGGGTGCTACTTGGTAAACGCCTCGATGCCTTCGCATTTCTGCTGCCCGCTCTCTAACTGCCTCCTTGATAAATTGCTATAAATTAAATTAGGCTCAGTCACACAGCCACACAGAGTCGCATATGCACACACAACTCACCTACACATACTTTGTGGTAATAAGTGGCAGAAAAAAGAATTATTTTTCATATGTCGGCCCGCCTCAGTCCCATAATTTTCCTCGCCCTAGCACGGCTCTGCCATTTTTCCGAAGGGGTCGTCAGTCTGTTTACCTTTTGTTGTTGCTCCTGCTGCTGCTGCTGTTGTGGTTACAAAATTGTTATGGTGCCCGGTGGTTTTTTCCCTCTGCTGCTTCTGACCCACCCAGACAGGTTGGGGGTTAGAGTGGTACAAGAACCAGGGCCACATTAAACCATTTGACATTGCATTTAATATGCTTGCCTGGCTTGTTTTTATTAATTTTTATTGCTTGCGCTATGCTTGGCTATGAATGCCTGCATAAATAATGGCAGACAAGCGTATGGGGGGGCAAGTTTTTATTGGAGGAAGTCAACTGAGGTGACTGAAGCTGCTAAAAATTAGCAAGAACGCAAGATATATTTCCTCAAACAACTGAGGAATATTGGAAGGATAAAGAAATATGTACATATGTCGTAATAAAAGCATAAAGATATTTATACGACATAACAAAGTTACTAGCTCCCTCCACTAAGCTATTAGAATTCAACCAGATCGCTTTACACAAAGCTAGTAAGATTCAAGCCGAAAAATAAAAAAAAACAAGAAGATCAAAGTTGTAAACATATCGTAAATATAAGAAACCGAAAAAGTTATTCTTGTTCAGCACTGAAAATTCCTTTTGTCGATATTTAAGAAATAACGAATTAAAATGTTTAAACTGAGCCGAAAGTTAAGTTTAAATACTAGCGTCCAAACCATATTCCCATATTCATTACTTAAGATATTTAATTTGTATTTCTTTTAAGTATTTAAATTGCAAATTGAATACTGAGATAATGTCCGAGATACCTTAATATACCTTAAAACAGAAAATATCTCGAAGACTAATAAGTTTTTTCCAAATATTAGGAACTGATTTTGATTTTGATTTTGAATGGCAAAAAACGTACTTATTACACTTTTAAGTTAAAATTAGTCAAACACCTGCCGCAGAAGGAATTTTCCTAGGCCGAATTCGAGTTCGAGGAAATGTATGTATATTCCAGTTTTTGAAATTGATTGACCTGTGTTGTATAGTAGTTCTCAAAACAAATTAATTAAATTGTTTGTAATACAAAACATATATGTACATACATACATACATAAATAATACGTACTTCACATATTTGTAACCAAGAATTGGTTCGTCTCTTCTCTTTTATTGTTTTTAAAGTCGAACTATACGAATAAATAATACCCTTATATAACATGATTTAATTTGATATGTATTTGGAATAAGTTCTTTCTAAGGTACCAAAATCCTACTAATTTCGATATATTCAGTTAAGTTTTCTCTGATTCACAATAGATAATATATAAATATCCGAAGGCTTCAGGCTCCATTTACTTGATTCCTTTGATAATAGTAAAACCTTTTGGAATCCCGTATATAACTTCCCGGAATCCTTCACAGTTCGAACCCAAATCGCTTTAAAAGGCGGACATATTGTTGTCATGTTTAACATATCTTAACGCTACTCAATGCTATGCTGGGGCAGAGATATAATTTCAATTCCAACTCCAGCTCCAGTTGGAATAACCAGTTTCCCTGGGCCGGAGCGCACTGATCGAACATCATCAGCGCTCGAGTTCTTCATCATTTGTAGCATCAGCGTCAAGATCATTGCTCATGTTTACAATGATGACAGCCGCAGCATAAGCAGGAGCTGACGAGGAATCGTCGGAGGAGCTGACTTCTATGCTTATCGCATGGAGGCTTCTCTGTGGGATCGGGCCAGCAGTTAGCGGCGGCTGCCCGGTTCCATCAGGCCGAGTTGAAGTTCGGAATTGAAGCTATCATAAATCTGTTCGTCGCAAAAATCTGCACACAATGGGGCGTTTGCAAACGCATTCGTTGATCGGAATGCGACGACGGACTCTCTGAATCTGCCTCTTGACTGACTGCGGATTGGGAATGCGAGCGTGATGCGAGTGATACCCCCAGGTTTATATTAAATATCGGGATGAAGCAAGTCGGCAAGTGAGTTGAAAAGTTCTGAAAGGATCATCTTAGGACAAGGTTGCAAAATTAATGAACAATTTTAAAGATTGGTTATATCCAGAATATACATAATTGAAACTTCAAACCAATCATTTAGCTATTAGACAAGGTAGAAAAAAAGAACAATTTTATAAATTAACAGTACGAATCAGTAAGAAGAATCTATTTATAAGTAATAAGTTTATCTTTTTATTTCTTGAAGATATTTTCTCCACATCGACAAAAAAAATTATTTTAACTTAGTTGAATTGAATAAATAATTGATGAATTGGGAGAGAAGAAGCGATAGGAATTAACTTTATTTTTATACAGAGCTCTGCAATAGATTTTTTGCAACTCTACTTTTGCAGGATTTACTCCTACACATTTCTTAATTCTTCAGATATCTTTAATTAACTGCGCGATCACCCGTCACGGTGCCATCCCTAGCAGCCTCTCCCAACTGGAAGTTAACTTGGAAGTTCTGGTTGGATTTGCTGTGTTTTACAATGCTGCATTGTCTCGGATGCTGTTGGCTCCGGGCCGAGTCTTACTTTCGCCCCTGAGTCTGAGGGCCGCGAGCAGTGTGCTGATTTATGGCATCTTTCGGCATTTCGGCTACCGGCCCCTGGCTTTATGATTTGTCATAAATATGTCCCCGCCGCCCGATCGGCCTGAGACTCCAATCAGCCCGTTTTCGCCCGCTCCGAGCCTACTTACTCTCGATGGAAACGGACGTTGTCCACGCAGAGCCTCATGCAGACCGGAAGCCGCTTCCGAGAGAACAACGAGCGCTTGAGATGGCAAATGGCTGCTGCCAAATGCGTTGCTTTCCATCTGCAGCTCGTTTTGCTTTGTTTTGGTTTTGCTTTGAACTATTTTGGCACTAGGGGGCACTCATAACCTCACATTAGCTTGTGTTTCAGTGTTGGCACATGCAAAGATCACTCGATATCCTGGATTGGCGCTGGGAGGAAGTGTATTTGGCGCGTCGGTAAACGGTAGTTCGGATCAGCTGACTCGCTCGTTTGCTCTTTCTCGCTCGGTCGACACAGACTCAGACAGGCACCCGCACGTTCGCGCTGCAGAAATCCAACTGAGGCTGCGGCGGCCAGGCTGCTGCGAAACCAGTTGCCGTTAGCCGTGCTTCCTCTTCTCTCGCTCTGCCACTGCGCAGGCGGCGCTGTGGAACGCCTCGCGGCCTCCGATTGGCCAGCGCTGGCAACTGGTTTGGCTGCCCTCCAGCCATCCCGCTCTCGCGCACGCCACCCATACCCCGGACGCAGTGCGGAGTACTTTCACATTATGTTCGCCTCCTTGGCTGGCGCGAGCTTCTGTTTTTGCCGCTGCATTATTATTCCAAAATGGTTGCATGTTTGTCTGTTGGCCATTGTACGCCTGTTTGTCTGCCAGCACCTGGGACTGGGACTGGGACTGGCACTGGCACTGGCACTGGTACTTCCCCGGATTTCCCCCGTCCACCAGGTTCTCCAACAACAACTTCTGACATTTTGTGTAAATAAACCGTATGAGAAAGATTTTTACTTTTGGCTTTGGCATTTTGCTGTTGTTTTTTAGCCTTGTTGGTCGGTCGGACACTGTCCTGGACAAAAGTATCTTGGAAGTAGTCCCTCTCTTCATGTTTTTTGCCTCCATAGCTGGGTTTTGCACACCGGACACTTAATATAGCGCATTACCGTGGTATTTGTCGGGCGACAATTGGGAAAATTTTTCAACGAAATAAAATAACTTTTTGGATGAAATTGTGATTGAAAATAATAGAATTTAATGGAAATTCCGTTTTGTTATTAAAGTCCAATTACAACTTTTTTAAATTTAGAAAATTTTAAAATTCTACATTTTCTGCGAGTTACATTTAGTAGATTAAAAAATATTATTTTAAATTATTTGATGAGCTATTGAGCTATTACTTTTGAAGGAGATATCTAAAAGCTGTAAAATAATAAGAAAAAATACTATGCATTGATAAATTAGTAATAGGATATCAATATGTTTAAAAAGCTGAACAATACCAAACAAATAAAACAGGAAGGCCTAAAGTAATACAAATTTGGTTGTTTAAATTAATATTGTTATCATTAATTTTAGATTTATTAAGGAAAATGTATCAATTTGACCCACTGTAAGCTGACCAAACAACTACCTACAAACTGAAATAGTTGTGTCACACACATTATTACTTCAACAACAAAATAACAACAGCACAAAAGGCAGCCTACAACAACCACTGCGCACAGTGGACACTATAAAAAGCCGAACCCATCTGCGTGCTGCTTTTTATTTCGTCCCCGTTGCCCTCGTTGTGATTTCCAATGTGCCAGACTAACTAAATAAAGTATTTTCCTTGCAATTACTTGCGATGAGATTCGCGTAAAAAATGCACAAACCTTTTCTGACATGTTTATGGGGCCCTGTCCGTCAAACCGAGGCAGTTGACACCATTGGAGGGCTCCCCTCTCCTTTAATTGGTGGCTAGTAAATTTTCCTTTTACCATCTTTGGGCCGGGCGATCTTCTCGGGAGGATTTTTTCTAATTTTTTGCTCATTAAATTTACATTTTAAGAATTCCTGTACGGACAGCGAAGCTTGCACTTTATAATTTCCAGCAGCCTGCCTTTTGGTTTATTATCCATCTCTGTCCGTGAGAGGGAGAGCGCCATAAGGGAGGGGGCAGTGGGCGGGAGACCTCTATAGTGCACAGAGAAAAAGATGGACAATTTAAAATAATTTTTACTATTATCAAAAAGGGATTCATAAAATGATTTGATTAAATTATTTAGAAATTAGAAAAGAATGTATTATTTTTGGTACCAAGTCCTCCTTCCTTCACTTGTCTTTAAATTGACTTTAAACTTAACACCCATTGCTTAGTATGACCCTCAGTTTTTCGAATAGACAAATCTTTTCTTCTATTGCTTGAATTACTAAACTGTGTTTCAACTTTTCCATGTAACGTAAGCTTTAGATTTCTTCGGGTATCGACTCGATTTCTGATCAATTATAGAGATATATTTTCTCTATATGTGGGAGAGGTAGAGGGAGACCTCCGTAGTGGTGACTGGAGCGAGCAGGAGAGTGAGCTGTTGGGAGCCAGAGTGAGACAGCCTGGAGGGAAGCTCGGGAGTTTCGAGCGCATGCGTCGACGTTGGCGGTAGCCTACATTATGTGTCTAATTCTTGTACATAGAGTAGAGTGCCCCTGTTTCCACCCCATCCCTCTCCTCGAGGCAGAGGTAACTAAGTCTTCCTTCGACTGGCGACTGGTGACTGCCGAGTGGTGACTGGTAACTGGTAACTAGGAGCATCGTAACTGGTAACTGGTAACTGGCAACTGGCAAGAGCGTAGGACGAGTGCCATGTACAGGACTTGTACTGCATTTCGGGCTGGCAGTAGATTTTTCATTTTATTTATGTGCTGCCTTGACGCTGCTGATTGCCTTTACTTATTTCTCCGTCGTATTCTTCGCTTTGTCAGTTTGTCAGCTTCCCGGCTACAAAATTAAATACTTGTCTCTGGTCCGATTTCTTTTTGTTATCTTTCGGCTGTGTGGGTGCGGCTCTATATATAACCAACTGTCGTCTGTCTTGGCCACCTCCGGCCCCACCGCATCCTCCTCTGGCTAGTATGTATGTATGTACTTTGGGCTGACAACTAATTTATGTAGTGGCCGAAAGCAGCTGCTACAACTTTAGCTCTGTTCTGCTCAGTTCTTTAATAATCTTGCCTTTTTTATTTTGGCAAACAATTTCGTATAATTTAGTGGGGCTAGGTGCTGTGATAAAGTCCTATAAGTGGGTTGCTGATGAGCCTCAAAATTAAATATTAATTGGTGAACATATTTTTGTTACTATATTGTTTTGTTTTAAGATTATTTTAATGTTGCTTCAATTGGTATAGACATCTAATAAAAGTACAAATATTTTGTTTAGTTCAGGAATTTGTTTACTTTAATTTACAAATTATACAAAAGTTTAACATTTAAAAGCAATATTCCGTGGACGATGTATAAAAGTCTTCTACTCTTTGCAATTTACATTAAGGTTAAGTTAAATTTATATTTTCAAATATTAAAGTAGCATTTTTATTTATTTATATATTTATATATTTTAGGTTGACACTGAATCTTGAATTCTCATCTGAGAATAGGAACGTATTCTTTAGAATAAACTCCTTTGTTTCATTAACTCTGCAAAAATATCATTACTAATATTTATCTTCCTAATAACTGGGTTTAGTACGTAAAGATCTTGGCTAATCGAAAAAATAAAACTTCAACATAATAAAATATGATTCTTAATGAATTTATTTAAAGTAGCCTTAGATGTAAGTTTAGTCATTTTTAAAAATTTTTAAGGAACAGTTTAATGAGAGAATTTATCAATGGTCAATACTGATATACCCAATTTGAGACTGAATATGCTCGACGTTCTAGGTAAAATTAATAAAAGTGAATGCTAACTTGGTAAATATTTTCGCATTAAGTTGTATGGTCTTTTTGATTTATCTCACCTAGAATGTAATCCTTTATAGATCTACATCCAGAACTACCTAATCCATGAAACTTATCTCTTTCCCACCCTTATCCACCTGTTCTTCCACAAAAGTCCGGGTAACGCCTCCGAATTAATTGAAACCGCAGTGCAAGTGCCACAACCGTTTGGCTGTCAAATCTGCCATGGCCAATCCCTCGACAACAAAAAAAAACCAACAAAAAACTCCAGTAAAGTTAGAAGAAAAAAAAACACAGATGCGTCCAACATAAAAAGGTGATAAAGAGGAGCGGGGATTCCGAAAGCAATCCCCTCGCAAATCCCAGACAAATGTGCTGGCGAAAGAGAATAAAATTTCACCAATACTTTGTACATTTCCCATGTAAATATGAATGGAAATGAATTACAAGAGAAATAAATGTACGAAAAAATTGCATGAAACAAAGCGAACCCGTAAAAAACCTAGGACCACAAGCCACAGAGTGGGTGCTAAGGGGGAAAGAAGAGGGCTTACATGGCTTTTGGTTCGGGTTTGGTTTTTTTTTTTGGGAACTGGGTGGGGTATTTCTTCTTTTTTTTGTGGCTTTTGGTCGCACACAGTCGCAATGTTGACATGTTCCAAATGCAATTTTAACAGGATTTGCAAGGACACATTTGCACAAAGTGACAGAAAAACGCAGCGCAGCAACAACAAAGTCAACTTTGTCAACCCCACACCCCTGCACAGAGAGAAATGTGGTGCTAAAAGATAGATTTTGTATATATTTACGAAAACAAATAACGAGAACTCGTAAATAAAAAATAAAATAAATCAATAGAAAACAGAAATAAACCATAATTTTGAACTAGGAAAACAATATAAAATCAAATGTTTAGGTAATATACATATAGAAAATCGTTGATAATGAAATACTATTACACAAATAAAAACTAACTGAAAAGATATTTTTTATATGATATTTTGTTTTAATTAAATAATGAAAAATTCAGCTTAGTTTTTAGAATCTTAAGATTTTCTGATTTTGATTTTCTTTTTTTTGAACACTGAATCAATTGTATGAGTTTTTAATGTACATTAAATTTCTCCCTGTGTGCAGGGTAATGTGCGTGGCTGGCATAACTTGCGGCTTAAAGGGATCAACTTGTCATGTTTTTGTCGTCGGCATTGATTTTCCACTTTCCACGACCTGCGACCCAACCAGACCAGTACCCACCCCCGGACCACCGTCCCGTTCCCTGCTCTCCTGAACGGCTTGGGTCATCTGTTGTGATGTGGTCTTAACGCTTCATCAATATGCTTTTCCCGACGTCGCTAATTTTGCGCTTTAGTCAACCTCTGAGCCCAATACGTGTGGCAGATTTATGTCCCATCTATGCGGACTTTTGCCCACCGCGCGGCCGAAAACAAGTGGACATCGGGCATCCTGTGGCCTTCTGGCAACCCGATTGTGTGTGCCTGTGGGTGTGTTTAGTGTTAATCCGTCAATGATAAGCTCAATTTGTTGTGGTCACTCCAGTGACAATGGGGCATTCCCCGTCCCCAGACCCAGTATCTGTGGGTGATTTTGGCTGGGGATGCGAAAAGACCATTAAAGTTGTATTAGAGTCGGTTCGAGATGGGAGTTATAGCAGTTGGACTCGTGATGAAAGTTCTGCCAACAAAGGTTGTCAAATAATATAAGGATATTATCTAGGGTGCTCCAAAAATCAAAAGAGTTAAGACCCTAAAAATCTGTTTCAAAGTATCCAAGACCATTTTTGAGAAACTAAGTTTTAACGGTGCACAATTGTGTAGCTTATAAACCCCAGTGATTTTTGTAGCAATGCTTTATACTTGTATATATTCTAATATAGTTATAGATGAAAGGACTTTTGAGTTCTAAAAGGTAATTATAATCAAGTATAATACAATATAAAATTGGTTTAATTGTTTGTCTTGATTCCATTACATGTATCTTCGTGTCACGCCACCGTTCCAACAATGAGTTCCTCTATTCTTGAGAGACTTGAGCTCTCGCTTAGCGACGAGTCCTAGTCCTTCTCTAGAGGGTGACATGCATCATCTTAATTTCAGTTTGCAACTAGTATTACTCATCCGCCGCAGATGTGCCCAGATAGTGGCAGTAGGGTGGACTTGGTGCGCCATGTCACAGCCTGTGAAGTAATTTAAACTTTGCCCATGAGCAGAGCCCTTTGTCTTTGGCTCTGGTCGCGAAGAAGTCCGTGCAGGATTTATGGATCCGAAAATTCTATATGTGACGCAGAGCGACTATATTATCAAAGTTCTGACACGTTTAGTGTTAGTCCAGGGGCTTGATGAACTTTTTTTTTAAGGGGAAACCTTTTATTTATGCACACGTGTGCCTGATGACATCTCCCCAAGCCTTATGGGTGGGGACGTAGCATCTTTAAAGGACCGCAAATGAACCAAGAAAGGAAGGCCTGGCCACTAATTGGCTTAGTGCATTAAAATAACTTGCCAATAGTTTTGTGGCCAGGACGTCGAGGGGGTGTGGAAGGCCGCTCTGTTGACAATGTCCTCGCTGTCGTTGCAAAATTTATGGCACTCTGTGGCTCATTTACCAGATAAAGGCCTTTGTTTGCCCTTGGCCTAAGCCCAGCAGCCAAAGTGGCAAAAGTCAGCCGAAGGATTTTCCCTTCGCCAACAAGATAAGCCCCTCGATGGGGGTCCTTTGGCCATTTGCAGCCCTTTCCGGCCGATTCGCCACGGAAGCTGTTGGCGTTGGCTTTGCCGGCTCTGCATGTCAAAGCGCCGGACGTCGAGTGTGTCTAATTATACAAAATTATTTATAATAGCTGGCCGCAGACCTGGTTCCCTCGCCTACATACATATATGTGATGTGTTTGCTGTGGCACCGAAACAAACAAAATGCCGAATTGTGTAAAAACCTAATTAAAAGCAAATTATTCATGTTGAAATTAGGATGTGGGGGGAAGGGGGTTGCGAGTGTTGTATGCTGATGCATTCGAGCAAACACTCGCATTTATCCAAACAAAAAGCGGTCTGGCCTGGCTCCATATGTTGCCAGAATGAATTTGTTAAAATTTTCTTTGATTAATTGGTGGTCAAAAGTTCATCGGCAGCAGCAGCCGTTGCCTCGTCAAAGGGTGGCAAAGGCGTAAAGTGAATGGGTTGTTTACTGGAATGATTTCTAAATTAATTAATATAAATATGGAATTAAAAGTAGTTCTTCTTTTAATATAAACTTTAGGCAGTATCTTGGAGTGCCTTTTACTGAGTGACGAGCTTTTGGTCAAAACTATAGCACCCTAAAACTGTATATAAACTTGAACATCTTCTGTCACTTGCCAAGTCCCCGTATACATGCCACTTTTTCACGCCAAATCGGCATTTTATGTGGCGTCAAACATTAAAGTTAAACAACAGGAGGCACCATCAGCCGTGGACGAAGGATGTGGCCTGGGGTTTTGTGTGGTGAGGCAAATCCGAAGTACGAGTCTTCGGCATTTCACATAAAAACCAAATGCAAACAGCCGGCCAGGCAGACGAGTTGATGCTGATACTGATGTGGATGCGGATGATGACTCCCAAGTTGCGACTGCCAAAGGGTTGCGTCGTCTCGTTGCCACCCTTGAAATTAATATTACACCAATAATAATGAGTGCAATTAGCAGGGAGATGGCTGGAACAGCTTAATGTGTGTCAGTTGAAAATTAAATTTACGCTAATCGGGCAAAGTTGCTGGGATGCCATTGGCATTGCCTCTGTCCCAGACGGACAAATTAAATTGTCGTTTTATCGTTTTGCCGTGTTAAATATCTCAAATATTTTCCCGCCGCTAGCGTCGCCGTCTGGCCAATTTGGTTTTGTTTAGATGGGGTTAAGACATTCCCATATATAACTCACTAATCCCCTTAACCTTGCCACCTCCCTTACTTCCCTTCTGTGAACAGTGTACACAGGGAGGAATTGTGTATCTGTATGACCAAGGTGCAAAATAGGTGGGAAAGTTGAACAATTATTTGGATGTGAATAACAATCCATGGAGCTGTAAACTAGCTTATAAAGTACAGTTGAAGTTGGACATTCTTTAACCTAAATTAGGAATAATAATTCATTTAACTGAACGAAAGCGTAAAGATATTCGTATCAAAAATATAGTATCATATAATAGCAATAAAGTATATTTTTTTCTTAGTGTATGAGGGGGAGTTCCCCCTTTAATTTTGGTGCGTGCGCCCGTTTGAAGTTGCTCCCTTTGGTTGGCCTCAAAAAAGGTGGCACCATATGGCAGTGCCTGCCGCTTTCCGATGCCGCAGTTGTTGTTGCTCTGTGAGTTATATTTTTCAATGCTGGAATTGATTTCCGATTTGGTTTATTGATATTTTGGCTGTTGTTTTTGTTGTTGGCTGCTCATTCGATCAGCAACAAAATGTGGTTGGCCACACGTCCGCGCCTTTGTTTGTTATTGTTGCCGAGGGGCGTCGAAAGTGGGCGGTTGGGGGTATCAGCCTCCTGGCTCTCACTTTGTGAAATTAGTAAAATATGATTTGCTATTTTTTCGCTCGATTATTAAAGGGGATTTTACAATGGGAAGTGTTCAGTCCGAAGTGCGTTGAGTTGGTAAATCTGCACTTCTCTATTTAGATAATATCGCGCCACGTGGTTAATGTTTGTTTTCTTTTGAAATTGTGGATTACAACGTTATATTTTATTGTTTATGCTAAATGATATGTTGACATCCAGGGAGCAAAGACTCTCGTATTGTAAAACAGAATATTTCATAAGTAGAACGATCTTTATACATAGATAACATAAATGGTTTTAATACATTTACTTCTTGCATTTGTTCTTCAAAGCTATTTTGTACTTTATTTAGCTTTATCTTTTAACTTTTCGTCATGGAATCATTTTTTTCGAGCAGCAATCAGCCTCCTTTGAAATATAACCAGTGGCACCATTCTGTCTACATCGATTATTCCCTGACTTTATGTCAATTGCTCGTTGCCCGGCTTAGTTAATAACGTCTGATGGTCAGGAGTACTCTCAAATGATGTCAGTTTATGGGGCATGAAGGCATTTGAAAGCGCAGCCCGACTGCAATCATGGTAACCCGGTGGCAACCCGGCGGCAGCAGTCCTCCAACCGTTGCAACCTCAAACCCGACGACGACAGCAGCTCGGATGCCAGGAGCCACATTAGCGAAGTGTCAGTCTCCCGTGTCGTCATGTTGTTGCAACGATGCCTTTGCTGATGCCTCTAGGCCGTTATTGTTATATTGTCATTAGCATTGCGAGAGATATGTGGGGAAGCCACCTCCCCCGGTGGACTGCACTGGGCGTCAGCTTTGTCTGATTGCAAGTGTAAATGATCTTAGCCCCCTCCGCACTGCCCTTCCTGGCTCATTTTCAAGTGTCAATTTTCAACACCAACCCCCTGATTTCGTTATTTCCCCTCCCCCTCCGCGCTTCTCCCACTCCAACTGACAACAATTCGCGCCCTTGATAACGAAGAGTAAAAAATGTACGAAAATCCCTTAAATTTAACGCGCTTTGACCTTTTTTTCCTCCACAAGTTACTTTCCTCTCGTTGCTTTTTTCGGGTGCTTTCCCAAACATTTTTATCTTTACTGCTTTACACATTTAATTTGATTTCTTTTTGAAGTTTGATGCGAGCTCACACTTTATAAATGAGTGAACGGCGAGCGGAGCGCTGTCCAAAGGGGGTCGAAACGATGATGGGAACTGAGAATTCCAAAGCAAGATTTATTTTTAATTTAGTCTATAAACACACTCAATATTTTTAATTTTTGTATTTTTATTTATTTTTAATTTTTAAGCTATGTTTTCTTTAGTTACAATATTATTTTATTTTGTGGCCTATATTTTATAGTAGTCCCAAGCAACCCTCTTTCTGTCAACCCCTTTCCGCCGTAGTCCTCTGTCTCTGCCTGAGCAGTAAAAAAATGCCACAGGTGTTGCCACTTTGCCGCTTAGCTGCTCATTTAGCGAAACCCCAGCTAATTGTCCAAGAATTCTCAATTTTTTCTCCGGCTCCAACATTATTTAATTAAATTTGCTGGCAAGACGCTTCTTTATGCTGATTAAGTGGAGAAAAGCGAAAAGAAAGCCCGAAAATCTTTGAAGATGCGACAGCCACTGAAGTGGCTCTCGGCGCCGGAAATTAAAAATTACTCCGCCAGTTGGACCCTGTAACTGTGGCGATTCCCCTCCGTTCCCGTATCTGTATCTCTATGTACGTATCTGTATCTGTAGCCGTACTTTCGCCCTGCCCACTTGCAAATTAAGTAAGTCAACAAAGCACTTTGCGGATTTGCCGTCATCGCTGACTTATCTGCATAAAGTGCAGGAGGAAAAAGACGGCCCAGTGGAAATTGCTACCGATATGGGAGTGGGTCTGCGAGTTATTTTATTTCTCCGATTCTATTTGCATTGCGGCTAACACAGACAGACAGCCGGATTGTGCCATTTGGTATGCGGGAGTCTAACGAACTCGAAATAACGCGTTTGAAATGTAAAAAACGTGCAATTTATGTTAAAAATTTAGGCAAACAGCGGCGCAAAGAAAGATTTTTAATTAATCATTTGCCATTTTTACCCTCGCCTCTGTCTCCTCCTGTCCAAGCGAACACCACTTTATGGGTGTGTGTGTGGTGTGCGCTTTTGAGTTGTCTATGAAATTGGCATTACAACCGACGTCGGCCCTCGTGTCGTACAACTTCTGTACTTTATTTTCTTGGCTGCGGCCAGCCGACCAATTAAGAGGACAGGCCATCAGTCCGTATAAATCGCATTAAGCCGAAAGGACGACGGACGACGAACGACGGAGGGGGGCGGACCAGCTGTTCAGCTGTTCGATTTGTTTCGATCCGGATTCTTAATTGCCTGCCGCTTTCGCTCCAGCTTGAATGCGTTTTAAAAATGGCTTAAAAAATGGTCGGCCAACCAAAAATGGTGTTTATTAAACGAATGAATGCATAAATGAATCCATGGTCCGACAGCCAGCGGGTAACGTGGCAGCAAGCCGCCGACCGGCTCTGATTTATGATGTTTGCAATTTATTATGAACAAAAAGAAGAAAAATGGCATAAAGTTAATGCGTTTTATAAACAATCAATTCGGTATTGATGAGTTTACAATTACTGAGAATGTGTTGTACAAAATCATACTAGCACTGCGATTCTATATCCGAGACGGTGCAACGTTCTAAGTATTAGGTCGCAGGAGATTAAGTCATTTGAAGGGAGTTTTCTAGACTTGACAAGGCTGATATTTTGGACGAGTCTTCCATATTTTCCATTACATTGATTTGGAGATTCTTTCTAAGGCACCTAAGTATACATATAAATCCTGACTTTCGAGAAGTTCCATTCAGATAGCTTTAAAATTAAGAAAATATATAGTTGATCAGTGCAAAATAATTACCTAATATTATTTTATTTATTATATATACTTAATTCTAATATGTTTGTTTACAAAGCAAAATAGTAATGTAAGAAATAAACCAATTGAATTAATAAAACTGCTCGAAAAACCGTTCTTAGGACTAAGACTACTATTTCCAACTCTTGAATATATTAGTTAGTTCATAATATTTATATCATGTTATATTGTAATAATAATATTTATCGTTTAAAATCTACGAAAGTTGTTGTTTTACCGAACATTTACGAATGAAATATTACGTTTATATACATTTTCTAGACTCAAACAGCTAGCTAGCTACACGTCAGAAGAGCGGGTTTATGTCACTCCTAAATTATTTCAACGCACCCATCTTCTCCATGTGCTTCCCCAGCTGATACTGATATGGTTGGAATGCGAAACGACTTGAGGAATGTTCCCACTCACATCCTTCAGCCCATACATTCAGCCTGAGTAACGATTGTTTAATTGCCCATACGGTCTCGGCACAAATATATCACTTCTCCGCCATATCTATTTGTAGAAGTCCCCTTGTGCCCTCGGGTCGCTCTTCTGCCCCCTCGAAGCCGTCAGCGAACTTTTGAACTCCATGCCGCCCTCGTCTTAGCAGCATCACCCTCACCCACTCCCCACGTCTTAAATTTCCCCGTGCTTAGTGCCCGCCCCTCTGCAGATGTCGTCCGTCTGCTCCTGCTTCTTTTGGGGCTGACTTGGCCCTAAGCAGACCGTTGCACTCTTACGTGCGATTGTCACACCACTTGCTGGCAAGTAAGTAGCCCGAGCCCAGCACTGAAAGAAAGCGGGAAATGTTGTAAATATTGTAACCTCTTAGCTAGAAGGCTTTGCAAAAAACGGTGATGAAAATTAAATTTATTTTCAAATAGATTTATCTCAGTTAACTTGAGGCCAGAATTTCGTAGTTTACTCCTTAGAAAATAAAATTTTGGTTGCGATTCGGGTTTCAAGATTGGTTAATAGTGGTAAAATTTCCGAGAGTTGTGAATACATTATTTTGCTAAAAATCAATCATCGAAAATAATAGCGTATTCGACTCCATTCATAATGAATTTATATAGATTTTTTATCAGACTAAAAGTAGGAAATTGTTATAAAAACTCGAACAAATATCGTGAAGTTGGTTTAAACCAAAGAAATACCTTTCATAATCTGCCTATGATTTGTACAACTAAAGAAATGCTTTATTATTTGTATACAAAATAACTAAATTCATTTGGCACACAATTTTTTAACTATAGAAGTAACTTACATTTTTATATAATGTTTTTCTCCCAGTGCCTTTTCTCCCTCCCCCTGAGAACCCCAGGGCTTTGTGTGAAGCGGCTTTGTTGCCGCTGCGGCTACTCGTGTAAAGTAAAAATGTAAACTTCCAAGCCGCCAAAGCGGCCCCAAAACAAGAGTAGCGAAAAGGCCGGAATAGGGGGGAGAGCGTTTGGGCCGAAGGGGGCGCCAGGAGAGAGGGCAGCTGGCCAAGACAGTCCTAGCCAAGGCGACGTCGATGCCACTGTTGCTGCCACTGCCTTTGCCGCTGTTGTCGTTGTCGGCTCACGACTGACATGGAGATATTTGCATATAAAATTGGTAATATGCAAATATTTTGATTGTCTTTGACTTTGTGCCTGCGCTTATAAAGAATCTTTGAGCTTGGTCGGGATTCGGTCTTTCTTTCTGTTTATTTTTTTATTTGGCGAGCTGCAACAATTGAGCGCACAGTTGGAATTCCTCGGATCGCTTAAGACTCGCAGCCGGACACAGGAGCAGCAGCCTAACTGGAGCAGACCCAAGATACACAGTCTAAAAAAACAGAATGTAATATTTCTCAATTTTCTAAAGAGATCTTATTAAACTTAAAAAGTTTTCCTTCTTTCAAAAATATAATAAAAGTAGTCATAACTTATAGATAAATGGACTAAAATAATGATTCCCTAAGCATAATGTGTTTTTGTATTTTCCATATAATTGTTAACATTGAGATACTACTTTGATTTCTCTCAGTGCTCCTCTTACAAAAGGGGGCGCAATGAAGGGGATTCAATGGCATTGAATTGGCATAGTTGTTGTCAACTTGAAAAATTATTATCGAACACCTGTGTGTGTCTGTGCGGATTTCCCAGCTCTTGTAGTGGCAAGCGATTATATTCGCATTTTTCCAGGGAAAAGCCCAAAACAATATTTGGCCCTGTCGTGGTTTTTCCATACAATGGAGCTTGCAGCTTATGTAAATTGATTTTAGGCCAGGTATTGGCCACTGGCGGGAGCAAAGTGTCGCCCATGGGGAATTAATTAGTCCAAGGGGATGCTAGAGCACTATTTGCAAAGGCTAGTCCGCGTCCCACTTGCTCCTGGCCACTTTCCCCCTCGAAACTGTTTGTGGCAGACAGTCTGACGACAAGACGGAGAGACGATGATGACGGTGGCGGAGGATGACCACGGGAAGGAGGACGGGAGGGCAGAGAATATGGCAAACGAAGTTGTTGACAAAAATTGAATACAATACGAGAGGCCGGCACCCAGGTGAAATGGTTAGACAGGCCATCCAAACCAAACTGCGAACAGTACAATGGGTCAAATGGGTTGTGTTTTATAAACCTCATATAATGGGGGACCCGTTAAAACACAGGAAATGTTTCCGGTCACGTCTCTAATCAGTTTATAATAAGTTCATGATATCCAAAATCAGGAAATGATTTTTACTTTTAAAGAACGTTTGATACTTGTCATTTAACCATAGTTACTTAACACCACGTCACTACAATTTGTCCTTACGGGGGGTGTGGTAACAGAGTTAAGGCACTTCTAGGTAGAATTGAATTATTCGACTGATCTTAACAGTTCGGCCCACTGTGGCGTTCTGTTCTGGTTTTCCGCTACTTCAGCCGTCTCAAAACCCCTTCTGCTACCAACTATCCGAGACAGCTTGGCCCGGCCTTTCGAGTTCCCCGTATCGAAAGCATCGGGCGCGGACTTTGGCGGAATGTTAAATGCTAAAAATGAACAAATAATGACGAATGCCGTCGAATACGTTGTCCAGTGGTCGTCGTTCTCTTCCTCATCCCCATCTTAAGGCTGGTACTCGCTTTTGCAATAGCCGCGCGCGATTTTCGCTGGAAATCAATGCGAGAGGGGATGAAACACGCTCCAAGATTTATGCCCGCGCCATTGCGCATCATAAGCTGTCAAAATGCTTTTTCGGCGATTTATTAGCGCAAATTGAGTTTTAAAAGAAGCTCCCAGCCACGGAAAAGAGCCTTCGATGGCCGCTGAAAAAATACAGCCCGAACCAGAGGTCCGTCGAGGATTTATAGTTTGGCGACAAGTGGCGGGTCCGCTGGCTCGGATCCATGCTGCTGTCCATGCAAAACACACGCAATCTGTCTTCGGCCGAGTCGCAGCTGCCGGTCATGTAAAAATCCTCAGTTGAGTCTCGGACTGCTGCCACTGCACTGCCGGCATGTCAACAAATAAATCGTCATGTAAAAATGGCATTTTAAATCGTTTCTGACGTTCGTGCGGAGGCTGTCAATGAAATGAAATGCACACACCGCGATATCTCCGATGGCCGTCTTAATGCCGTACTTTGCCTATCGACTTGTCGCGCTGAGGCTGAGGCTGAGGCTTCAGCAGCAGTTGCAGCATCAGTCGATGTTGCAGTTGCAGCACAGAGCGGCAGTTTCAATAGTCCCAGTGACACATGCAATGGCCGAGAGTTCGGCACAGCCAGATGTTGTCCGATTGGCCGTGATCGTAAACTAAATCGAACTGAAAGCTTCAATTGCTCATTGCTGCCAGTTGTTGTGGCTGCAGTTGATTAATGATAATGATGCCGGCCTTAAGTCGAATATACGGGTAGAAAATTGCTTATGAATACAAGGTATCTTAAAAACAATAATGAAAAGAATTAGTTTAGAGACAGTTGAACGCTTGGCAATTACATAAATGTGTAATTTGTTTTTAAATCTTGCCAAATATACATATGTATTATATGCAAATGATTTATTAATCATTTTTTAATTCTTTTTCTGGTAAAAGATACTTAAAGAAAATTGGATTAGCCTATCCTGCTTCGTTTTCGAGTTAGCTCAAAATAGTTCCTTCATACATATTCAAAACAAAATAACGCATCCGCCCCGTTGTCCATTTGACCCCATTTCATAGTTTGCCCATTCTATGTGACTTTGAACCACCGAAAAGGACCTTCTACGCCTTAGCCCCGTCCATTTATCAAGCTTAAAGGACTTGCATGTAAATGTATGTGGCCCCCCACAAAGCGAACTGTGATTACTCGCAATTTTTTCGCACTGAAGGCGGAAGGAGGAAAACCCACCCCCCGGCAAAAAAGTCACATAAAATTAATAAGGATGTAAAGAGGCTGCAAGGAGTAGGCAGAAGGTGGAGTAAGGATGTGGGCTGTAGTGGGAACTGCTGTGGGCGCATGCTAAATTATAACGGCATGAATTATTATATTAATTTCAATGCGGCGACGTTTATTAATGTGACATGTAATGTGCCTGTTATTACCTTAAGATTATGATTGCTTGCCGGCCGGTCTGTGCCACAAAGGCTCCTCTCACATGTGGCGATGTGTGGTGCCCCGCTGAGTCGACGCCCGGGCCCTGTGGCTTGTGCCTGCCTGCAATGTGTGGCATTTTCATTTAAATGGCTGCCCACAAAGGTAATTGAAATGTGGCCCTTGCCGATGCCCCTGCCCAAGCCAAGAAAGTCCTTGCCCGCGCGTAGTTCCACCTTGTTCCCCCAGCTACCTCCGACTTGTTTGTCTTGGCAACACCTCAAAGAGTTGGTCTCCACTCGAAAAGGCCCAGCGAGCGGTCCGCTACTCGTCTTTGTGTATACTTTTCTGAGCTGCTCTTTTCAGCTCCTTTATGGCCGCCTTGCGAGTTGATTTCGCAGCGGAGTCCGGCGGAGCGGAGGAAATGTCCCGCCTAAGTGGCCTCATTTTGACATCTTTCTCGGCCCGCAAGGATTGAGGTGAGTGATACATGCGGGCCTTGTCTGCAATAAATACTTAATGCCTTCCAAAAATACACACATTAAAAGTCGGACTTCAATGCGTTGACATCTTCATCTGCTGCTCTGTGCCACTCGGCTCCTTGGCTCCTCCAGCTCCTCTCGTTCATTTGTTCGGTTTTCATTGCCATTTTTGGTATTTCAATTAAATTTTTTTATGACAACATCAAAACTCTATCATAATTCTAAATGGCCTGACATGAGCTTTTCGTTTTTGTGCGCGCCTTCTTTTTTTACTTTGTTGATTCTTGGTATTTTTTCGGAAGAGAGGCTGGTTTGAGATGTAGGAAAAGCTGGCTTAGATATTGAAAATATTATTTAAATTAATTTAATTTAATTCAATAGGCTAAAATGCTCATATAATTTCAATAAAATATTCCACAAAACAAATATTTGTTTTAGTTATATAAATAGGTTTGAGCAAGTACCTTAGAATTATTAAGGGAGAAAATTCTGCGTTTAATTTCAATCTTAAATCAAAGAGTGAGATGGATATGATAGTTTGTTGTTAAAACCGATCTTAAGCACTTTTTTAGTTATTCAAAACGCTTTCTACTTCAGTAAAGTATATTTCACATTACAAGGAAATGAATATTTTAATTTATAGATTTAACTAAAAATATTAAAATCCTCCCCAAGTGGGGAGGATTAACCCATTTTAAAATCGAAAAAAGTATTTTGCAACTGCTCATACTCCCCTCCTTGAAGAAGTTTGTTTTTATGGCTACCTTGATGCTTTTTGTCAGTAATTGTAATGGGCTGGACAAAGGCTGCCGAGAGAGTGGAGGAGCTGCGGCACTTGGGCCCGAAACTCCCGACTGGACGGATCTCTCCGCTTTTTGCTCGTTTAATGATGTGTGAGCCTGGAATTTTGCGCGCGGTGCCTGTGAAGTGGTGACTGGGACTCGGGACTCGAAACTGGAAGCTCGAGACTCGGGACTGGCATACCAATTTATAATTTCTTTTAATAAAGTTGACATTTCGCCAGGGCCGCTGGTTTTTGTGCGTCTGCAACGAGTGGATCATGGACCGCGATCATGGCCCAGGGATGTGGCAATGTTGCTGCGACGGATGCCTGGCCTTTTAGGTTTCCACTTTCAGGTGTTGGAGCTTGTCGCGCCTGGCATTTTGGCACTTTCGCAGCTTGTTTCCAACCTCCCCCCTGACTGGCTCCCGTCTGTACCCCGAACATATGCTTCTCGGGATATCCTGCGGCATACGCGGGAAAGTCACCCCGCTAAACGGTTTCCAAATGCCTTCCGCTCTCCACACACGTGTCTACAAATTCCGCAAATATCCGTTATCCGTTTCCTTTGTCTGAGATTTATTTGTTCCCATGTGCAGCCATCGTGGCCCGCCTTATCGGGATGTGCAAATCTTTAAAATTTAAAAATAAAATACAACGCAAAAAATCACAAACATCCCCGGCCCCAGCCCGGCCCAGCCATGCAATGCTTTGACCATATTAGCACCCAATTCGTTGCCAACATCCCCCACTTTCCACCCCCCCAGCTGCCCGTGTGTGCTCTATCTGGTGTCCTGGTGAAAAAGGATGCGATTCGGTTTAAACTAAGGCACTAAGCGCTTTTACCGCTGCTTGTCTCGCTGCCCAACTTTGTCAAGCGCACATAACAAAGTGTTATGTGTCTTGTAACTAACACTATGCGGCGCACTCTGGAAAAAAACGTTCCCTGTTGGGCGGTCATAACCCAGCACAGAGCACAGTGGTATCCGATAAATTGGTAATTGTATTGATCAATGAAAAGAAAGAACATTTGTTTATTAAAATATGACAGATTCTTCTAGAGTGTAGCCGCTTTTTCTTGCACCGTGAAAACTGATCAGCTTACATGGCTCACTATTGGATATTTACGATCTGAATGTCTCTGCAATATTAGTGAATTTTAAATCAATTGAAAATTTGTTTAAAAAAACGCTAAAATTTATTTTTATTTTCAAAAATAGCAAATTTCTGTCATTAAAAAGCCATATTCTTACTTACATCATTTGGGCAGAGGCAAGGATAGGTGTCTTAATACAATTTGTGTGTTAACATCTACGGACAATTGAACATGTAACAAAAAGTATAATTCATTCTAAAACGAACATAAAACGCGGAAAAGGTAATGTATCTTGAAATTTGATTTACACAAATCAAGAGCGATCGGCCGAAAGTGACGAGAAAAACTGAGAACTTGACTTAATTTAAGAGATAGCAAGTATAATTGTGTTTTTTAATTAATTTGTATAGAAACATTATTATATGGCAGGTCCGAGGAACCTTAAAAGAGGCCAGGATTAGAAGGCGCAACCCACGGGAGGCGACGTTTTGGGTTCCAGTGTAATCTCTGGTAGTAGTATGTGTATATTAAGAATATTTCTTGATCTAAAAATTGGTTTTCTTATTACCCAAATATATTATTTGAACCATACTCTTACATCCGATCGATAAAACCTACAAATTAATTGAGTTTAGAATTCAAATTATTTAATTTCCCATTCTCTTTATTTCAAATAATATTATAATAAAATAATTATTATAATAAAAAAGTTATACTTTGATACCTGATCCCAGTGTACTCCTGGTGATAGGCACAAACTTCATCCCATGCCCTTCCAGAACCCTTTCCCCCCTTCCCTTGTCGCGATTTTCAGATGGAGAGTGTGAAAAAAGTACATTTTTCAAATGTTATATTTCCGCAGGCAGCTTTGCGGGACGAGTGAAAGTGTGGACACTTCCCGGCTCGGAATCTCGCTGGCAGCCTTTCGTTCTTTTATTTTTATAGTTTGCCGGGTGAACCCGAACCCGAAACCACCCGGCAGACCCACATGTCCCAGCTCCAACTTCAACCCCACCCACATTTGGCATTGCGGTCGTTTTGTTTTCTGGCCCATTTGCGGGGCAAAGTTTTGCATCAAGTTGTAAATTTGGCGATTAGCACCCCTTGCTGAGTTTTCCAAGTCGCAGATGGATGTGGATGTGGAAAAGGAAGGGCATGTGGACAAGGACACGGAGATGGAGATGGGTCAGAGCCATTTCTAACAGCCGCACACAAAAGCTTCTTGACAAGATGCGCGTCGGCTGATAAGTTGCATGTGGAATTAGCATAGGTTTTGGGCCCAGCTCCACACCAGCAGCATGGCCACAGCAACGTCAGCCGCCACATCCCGGCAGCAGCACCAAACGGGCGACGATCTTGTCGCTAAGCTTTATGAATAAAACATTTTCGGCGGCGAGCGTGGTCAACAGTAGCTGGCCAAGTCCGAGTCCCAGTCCCAGTCCCAGTCCGAGTCCGAGTCCGAACTCTCCCAGTTGCAGTTGCTACAAATGTTTTACAAGCTTTTCAGCGCTTGGCTGTTGCCATTGTTGCAGCCTCAGTTCCCGGAAACAATTCAGTTTAACAGAGAGACAGCCAGGAGAAGGAGTTTGGGTTGTTGTGGGGCTGCTGGGGAACGGAGGAACGGGGGAAAGTGCATCGCATATCGGACAATAAATCGTGAATGGTTTCAGCCAAACTGAATGCCCGATGCCTCGATTCCGATTCACTGCGCCACTTGCATTTGCTTTATGATATGAGGCCTGTCGCTGACATTTGGCTTGGCCTTATTTATGATAACAGTTCCTTGCGAAAGGAGCGGGGACAACATTCACTCAGCAGTTTGTCAGCATTTTGTCTCCGTATCGCGGGATCTCTCTGACCCAAAGCTGCAGGCGGCTCCAGCTTTTTGAATTTTTTCATATTTCTCCTGGGCAGGAAATGAGTTTCGAGTATATTCTCCTTTCGGTGCTCTGCGTTTTCCTCTCCTTTTTTTTCGGTCCAGCCCGTGGGCGTGAATGCGGTGAGGCGTCTCTGTAATCGTGGTAAATTTGATATACTTAATGCCAAGGGATGAGTTGCAAATTGGTTTAACTGTGTCTGTGGCTCTACTTACAAGCTGCCCGCAGGCAATAAAAGTGTATTTTTATGTGCTTTTTATGATTTCTCTCCTGCGATAGAACGCACCCGTTAAATGAGCCGCGAAAATAGTTTCCGTGTCCTGGAAATTGCAGGGAAAATGTGCCCTAATGCGATAAGGTGAGTGCGGATAAATATTATTGCGGATTTGCCACCCAGACTGAAGGTGTCCTTTAAAACGGACCAAAGTGTTTGAGGTCTGAACGATATCCTAATCGAAACCGAAAAAGACACGTATTTGGGTAAACAAACATTTAAAGAGCATGATTTTAAGACAAATAAAAGCTGATTGTCAATATAAATGTAATTGTTTAAGTAAAAAAAAGGTCAGAAACTGGAAAATCCAAATATATATTAATAGGTAGTTTTAAGTGGTGAGGCTCCATTGGCGGATATCAAAACGAACTGAGCTTTAATTTCAGGATAGTATGTTTTTAAAGAAATTTATTTCTGCTACAGAAGTCTGATATCCCTCAAAAATGTGTCTAAAGCTACAAAATGTTGCATCGTAAAAGCAAAAGCAAAGTAAACAAAGCCCTTTTAATTTATTTTGAATTTCCATCTTATTAAGAACCAACAAACTAAGAGAGCAAGGGGCTTAGATTAAATTGTGATTTATAATACATCTATAATTGATATACTGAATTTGTGATATGTTCAATGAAATAAATTCCTAATTTTAAACATTCTATTATCAGGGGAAATACATAGCTTCAACAGATGAATCTTTTATTCTCAAATCAATTGATTGCCTTTTAATGTAGATATTTCATACAAAAAGCGCAGTATTATTAATTCTGGATAATCTTCTACTCAACTGGAAGATCGCTAGACAACAATTAGGTTTATAATTAAATATTCGGTCGGCACCATTTTTAAACACAGTCAGAGCTCTTCCTGCAATAAGCCAAGTCGACCCCATCGATGTCCCACCCAAAACCCACATGATATTAATTAAAAGTCGCGCACTCAACCATTTAGCAAAGAATTGAAATTAATTTGCAAGAGCAAACCGAATAAAGCAAGCCAGAACCAGGAGCCCGGAACCCGGAACCATCGAACCAATGGCAATGGCAGCCACATGGTAAAGGAATCAATCAGGCGTGGAGCCCATCATGGCAAACAATGGCCATTTCCAGATCCAGAAGTTCGCTACGTCTGATTAGCCCCGGCAATCGCAACTTCCGCTCGAAAATGAAAATGTTTATTAAAAAATTTTCACTTTTACATAAATTTCCCGAGAAGCACTGGCAACAGCAGCGTCGGCGGCAGCAGGTACCAGCTGGTGCCATCTGCTCGGGTGCGGCCACACCCCGAGCTCTCCGATGGGAACCGCCCCCGTTTACGGTCTTATGTACGGACGGCACTACGGTTGTCTCCCTCGAACCGTGCGCCCATTGGACGCGCTTCGCGGACCGGTTTCTGCCCAATGCCAAAGGGAAGGCCATTTTCAGAGCAGAGAGCTATATAGATTTAGTAAATGGTTTGCGCATATATGGGAATACGCTCTTGTACGTATGTACAGCTTGGAATCGAGGGGATGTATGGCCTCTGCAAGTGCTCCACTTGAGGCAGCTGCTCCTACGCTCCCCCGCTCGTTTGTCTAAATGTTTGTGTTCGCCTCTGGGATGAGTGTGGGTGGTAGGACGATGGTATCCTGGGGGTGGAGAACCCAAAGGAAGAGGGGCTGCAAAGGCAAGCTACATCAACTGCCAGTTCTAACTACCAGATACATTGATTTCCATCCCATGTGTGGGGAGGAGAGCGCGTAAGCGGAGGGTCGGGTCCATCATTTTAAAGCCTTAGCAGTACGGGGTGAAATTTTGAAAAACTAAATATTCAGGGGTGCTACAGAAATTAGGGGCTTTTGAAATTAGCTAAGAATATAAATGTTACCGTAGTGAAAGATTCAAACGAGCATAACTTGGGGAAGAGAGAGTTGTAATTTAACCGAATCAATACTATGACTAATTATATTTGAATATTTTGAAAATGACATTGTTCCTGCATATAAGCATTGCAACGGGCACTAAAAAATAGGAACAGATAGCACTATTACTAAGAGACTAGTTTGTATACAGACAGACGGATTGACTTAGCTCAATCCATATACATATATACATATGTATATGTACAATCCATATGTAATCATACGATCAGAAACAACTTAATTTACGTTTTAAGTAGATAGCTATTTCTGTGCCAAGGAAAACTTTATTTAAAAATTGGATTATAATTATAAGACCATCAGTATTGTCTTTGCTGATTTAGACTGTAGTAGGAATTGGGATTAATAAAAAGTTCGGTATAATATATCGACCAAAATGTTGCGCTCAATAGCGTATTAAAAAATATAGTAAGCTAAATTTGATCTAATAAAGATTAGATCGAATTTAGAAAAAAACAAGAAAGGAAGCTAACTTCGGCACACCGAAGTTTGTATACCCTTGCAGATTGGTTTTGATATTTATATTATTAATTATAAAGCTGAAAACACACACATTTTACCTATACCTATTTTGTTTACAGTTTGACAGTTACAGTTTTACATTCCTAGCTTTACAT
>JAEIII010036094.1:0-15602 GCA_018905755.1 Drosophila ohnishii | reverse complement strand
TAAAAAGCAGGGAAATCATGGTGCTGCTGGACAGGATTGAACTGTCGACCTCTCCCTTACTAAGGGAGAGGGCATTTAAGTCGGCTTTCGGAACAACTAGAAATCTTGTCCGAAGTGTAAACAATTGAAAAAAGACAAAGTTTAAGTGGGGGTATTATGTGGGGTATTATAATTTTTTCTCTAAAATTTCTTATTTTAAAACAATGCTTTGTATCTTTAAGATTGTAGACATCCCCTCCGCCACATTTCATTCATAAAAATCTATCACTGTGATGTCATTCTTTGCGGTGCGATGGGGTTCTGTGCTCTTTCCGGAGAGTGGCGCAAAGCTGTGTCTGTTGTTGCAGGAGGGAATGCGGGGATGCTCACAGAGCATGAAATCGCTCAGGATATTGAGGACCGTGAACGGCGGATAGAACTGCTGGTCCGGCAACTGCCTGCGCGCATTCAGGCGGCTGTTCACTGGTTGCGCCGCCCACAGGCCCGATGGGTGCGGATGCCTGCGGGTGTCTTCTTCATTCTGGGGGGATGTCTGGCCATCCTGCCGGTTTTTGGCATCTGGATGCTGCCACTCGGCGTTTTATTGTTGTCTGACGACGTGCCGCCTTTACAGCGTGTAACCAATAAAGCGCTGGCGTGGGTCGAGGCAAAGCGCCCGCACTGGATGGGCTTGCCGCGTTTGTAAAAACGGGAAGTGCGTGCAGAACTAAATGGATTTGTCGCCTGTTTTCCCGGTTAACGGGCTTCTTCCATTTTAATATCATCTGCTTTCAGGTCCGGAACCGTTTCTTTTTCTGGCTGGCACGGAAAAGAGCGGGGCGTTGAGGCTGGCTGCTCGTCCTGATCGGTTTTGTCGGCAGGGGAGCGGTGCGGGTTTGGTCCAAAGCCGTTCATGGCCTGCCGCATACCCATTCCGGCCAGCCCTCCAGCCATGCCGCCTGCACCGGGAATGGCGCCGAGCGCTGCGGGCATTACCTTCTGCATGGCCTGCCCGAATTCTATATGCCCGTGGAAAGGGCCATGTTGTGCGGGTATGGTATTCTGGCAGGCTGTTTCAGAAGTTTTGTCTTTATGGGAGGCGCAGCCAGCCATCCACAGACACAGTAAGGACAGGCCTGTGCGGAGCTGTATGGACATGGCGGAACCTTTGTCACCAGGGCGGTTTTATACAGACCGGATGGCTGTAAACCTGTTTCATAAAGATCATGATTTCTGGCTTGTGAAGAGGTGTTTTTCATTATTTCAAAAATGAAAAGAATGAACGCAGGACAAATTTTTGCCACACCTCCGGCAGAACAGTCGTCCTGTTGAAAATGAGGTCTCTGATGAAGACAAAAGTGATGCTTGCTCTGGCTCTCGGGTGTTTTGCCCTCGCGGCACCCCAGTCCTATGCCGACCCGCGCGGTCAGGGTGGTCCGGGTGCTCATGGTGGGCCCGGCGGTGGTCCGGGCGGCCCCGGTGGCGGAGGCCCTCGCGGCAACCATGGCCCGAACATGGGCAACGGCCGGGGTGGCCCGCAGCCGTCTTATGACATGAACCGCCGATGGGCACGGGGTGAACGCTATGACGGCCCGCGTGAGCCACGCTGGATGGTGAATGACTGGCGCCGCCAGCCCGGCCTGTGGGCGCCCCCAAGCGGATACTCCTGGATGCGCTACGGTAACCAGTTTCTGCTGACAGCTCTGGCGACCGGCATTATTGCAGGCGTTGTGAATGCAGGGGTGGGGGCCGTTACACCGGTTGTGCCGGTTACCCCCATGGTGCCCGTTGCTCCGGGTTATCCTGCAACGCAGGGCTATCCCGCAGCCGGGGGCTACGCGACACCGTATTGATCGGTGCAGTTTTGAGGCGGGAAAGACAGAGGTATCGCTCTTTCCCGCCTTGAGTGCGTTTCTGTAAAAAAGGGGATGCAGCCTTATCCGGCACATCCCCTTTTTTATAAATTTTTGAGCTTGTCGGGCCTTACGCTTTGGCGGCCTCACTCAGAATCTGCTCAATCAGATCCAGACCTTCATCCAGCAGGGCGTCAGAGGCGGTCAGAGGTGTGAGGATACGGATGGTTGCTCCCTTCACACCACAGGCCAGCAGGATCAGCCCTTTCTCACAGGCCAGAGCGCAAAGCTTGCCCGCTGCTCCGGCGCGCTGTTCTGTGCTGCCGTGGCTTTCCAGAATATCAAAAGCAATCATGGCCCCCAGTCCGCGCGGCATGCTGACGGGCAGCAGGTCCGTGCGTTTATGCCAGCCTTCAATCCGGGCGCGCAGGCGGTCACCCATTGCGTTGGCGCGGTCCAGCAGGTTGTCTTCTTCAATCACATCCAGCACGGCAAGGGCTGCGGCGCAGGCCAGAGGCGCACCGGCATAGGTGCCGCCAAGGCCACCCGGCGGGACGGAGTCCATCAGGTCAGCACGGCCAATCACGCCGGAAATGGGCAGGCCACCACCAAGAGATTTCGCAACCGAGACCAGATCGGGCTCAACGCCGGAATGTTCAATACCGAACATCTTGCCGGTGCGGGCAAAACCGCTCTGCACTTCATCAGCAATCAGTTTGATGCCGTGTTCATCACAAATTCGGCGCAGTTCTTTCAGCAATGCGGTTGGCGCAACGCGGAAGCCGCCTTCACCCTGCACAGGCTCAATAATAATGGCGGCAACCTGTGTGGGGGCAATATCCGCCGCAAACAGGAAGTGCAGCATTTTCAGGCTGTCTTCCACCGTGACGTCACTATCCGGGAACGGCACATGATAGACCTGCCCCGGCAGGGTGCCGAAAGGGGCTTTGTAAGGCAGGACCTTGCCGGTCATGGCGGAGGCCAGCAGGGTGCGGCCATGAAAGCCACCGCAGAAGGCAATGACGGCGTTCCGGCCAGTGGCGGCGCGGGCAATTTTAACAGCGTTTTCGGTCGCTTCCCCGCCAGTGGAGAAGAAAATGGTTTTGGCAGGACCAGAGAAGGGCGCGCGTGCGTTCAGCTTTTCCGCCAGCTCAATATAGGATTCATACGGCGAGACCTGAAACGCCGTGTGGGTAAAGCGTTCAAGCTGGGCTTTGACAGCGGCCATAACCTTGGGGTGACGGTGCCCCACATTCAGCACAGCAATACCGCCGCCAAAATCAATATAACGGCGGCCTTCCACGTCCCACAGTTCTGCATTTTCCGCGCGGTCGGCAAAAATAGGGGTGGAGGAGGCCACGCCACGGGGCACGGCGTTGGCCCGGCGGGTCAGAAGATCCTTGTTTGTTGTGCTCATGCCGTCTGGCTCCTGAAAAAAGAGGACTGCGGGGAGGCGCAGCCCGACGAAATTGTTTCAATCTCGTAAGTGGTTTTCAGGCAGGAGGGGAGGCGATTTTTTCTTGCAGATGTGGTGATAAATTGTCACCGCACTGTCGCAGCGTGTCAGCCCGCCAGTCTTTCCGCGGCAATCTGCTCCAGCAGCCAGTTCCGGAACAGGCTCAGCCCGTGGTTTTCCCACCCCCGGTCTGTGGTGCGCAGCACGTAGGAGCCAAGCGGCGTGGTCTGCACAGGCGTTTGTTTTGGCTGGATACGGATCAGCCGGCCTGTCAGCAGATCATCCCCCAGCAGGAAGGGGTTGCTCAGCGCAATGCCTTCTCCGGCACGGGCGGCGGCCAGCGTCAGATGGGCCTGCCAGAGGCGGCCCGCGCAGGGGATGGTTCTGGCAGGCACATGCTGCGCCTGAAACCAGAGCTGCCATTCTGAATCATCTTCTTCATGCAGCAACGGCGCATGCAGCAGGTCCGCCAATGTTTCCGGCTGACCGCCCAGCGCCGCCAGTCCTTCCGGAGAGATCACCGGAAACACCGGGGGGCGTGCAATATCAACACTGCACAGGCCGCGCAGGGTGAGGGCGGCATTTGTGTCCCGCACATAGCAAATATCGGCGTGGGTTTCGGCTGCGATGCCGGTGGCGTGGAAGGCGGTATTGGCATCAATCGGGCGGAGCATGAAATCCATCCGAGGATGCGCGCGGCGAAAGGCCGCGAGGCGCGGTAGCAGCCAGTGATAGGCAAAGCCATGTACGCACGTCACGGTCAGGCTGGGAGTTTGCTGGCGGATATTTGCGGTCGCCTGAGCCAGACCATCCAGATGCGGGAGAATCTGCGTGTAATAGGTCTGCCCGGCCAGTGTGAGCGCGCCTGTGGAACGGTCCCGCAGCGGTGTGCCCAGAAACTGCTCCAGATCCCGCACATGGCGGCTGATGGCGGCGTGGTCCACACGCAGTTCGGCCGCAGCGCGCCGAATGCCCCCGGTGCGGGCAAAGGCGGCAAAGGCGTTCAGGGCAGCCAGAGGGGGAATGCGGTATCGCGGGTCCATGGGGGCGCAAGCTGAGAAGGGAGCTTGCTACTTGGGCGCAAAAAGTCGGGTGTGCAAGGCGGCAGCCCGGAGAGAATACGCGGCGCGACTCCCCGGTTTTCTGGCGGAAGACTGTGGCGTATGAGTCGTGAGCAGCAGTTTTTTGAGGGAAATCAGCAGAAAATCCCAGAAAACTGCCGATTTTTTATCACGAAACCGTTTGGCCTAAAATTTGATCAAATGCCCGGAAAATTATCTTTTCTCGGGTTGTGGTGCGGTATCGCGTCACACGATGCCTGTTTTTTATACTACAAATATTATCGGGGTATTGAGATAAAATACGGGGATTCTTCAGGATGATTACTTGGATATCAGTTCCCTGAATCCCTGCTTCACTATGCGTTTTCTCGATATCTGGGGGCTTTTATTTTCCTGTTGCGTCAGGGGAGGGAGGTGTGGTTTTAGCCCTCCACACGCTAAATTCTCAGGAAAACAAATAATGCTTATTCACGTTGTTAATGACGCCATCTCCGCCACCATGCAGGTTGCCCCGATGGCCCCGATGCTCGTCTTTCTGCCGGTTGTTGCCATGCTGATGCTTGCGACCGTGTTTTCTGACCGCACAGCCTGAGCGTTTTTAAGCGTTTCAGTCTGTTTTCCCTGTGTCCGCCTGATGTAAGGCGATACAGGTGTCCGGACCGTCATTCCTGAGGAATGACGTCAGTCCGGGGCGGGCCGCCTCTCCGTGCCCGGCCTTGCTGCCCTGAGCAGCGTTTTCCTGCTTCTGCATCTTCCCTGACAGATATTTCTGTTTAAAACCCGGTGAACCCTCTTTTGCGGAGGCGTGCTGTACATCACCGTCGGGGACTATTCGGGGCTGCCCATGCAGGATCTTTTTAACGCGCACCATGTCGGGAATTCCCGTCCGCTGGGTCTGTCTGACGATGTTGTCAGCACAGCCACCTACGGCGGCCCGGACCAGTGCTACCGTTACAGCTTGAAGCGGGTGTGGGATGCCTCCCGGCCTGTCGTCATGTGGCTGATGATGAACCCGTCTGTCGCAACCGAAGTGGGGGATGACCGCACGGTCGCCAAATGCCAGCGTTATGCACGGGCATGGGGCTATGGCGGTATTCTGGTGGGCAACACCTTTGCCTATCGCTGCACGGATCAGACACGCCTGCTGGAAACACCGGACCCGGTCGGGCCGGAGAATGATGCCGCTCTTCTGCTCATGGCGCAGGAGGCGGATCTGGTGATAGCCGCCTATGGCTCCCCGCAGCACAAGGCCCTGCGCGAGCGCGGGCCTGCTGTTGTGCGTACGCTCCAGCAGCACGGGATTGCTGTGTATGCCATGAAAGTGGGGGTGAATGGCCGCCCCTGCCATCCTCTTTATCTGCCCGCAGCCCTCCGGCCGGTCCTGTTGCCTGCGTCCTGATCAGGGTTGCGTGGCGGCCCTGATGGTTGACGGATGGCCGCCTTCAGTATCCGATCAGCAGGAACAGTGTCAGGCCACAGCGCAGTCCCTGTGGCCTGACCGCAACCAGACGGGGGTTTGCACCCCGCTCCTGCATGGGAAGGATTGGAATGACAGGCTCGTCACAGGCGCAGAACGCCACACCGGAAGAGACAAAACTGGCCAGCATGCTGGACCGGTTGGGGGAAGTGGCGGTGCGCACCGGCCTGAACGTCGCGCCGGGGCAGCAGGTGATTATTACGGCCCCGCTGGAGGCCGTGCCGCTGGTGCGGCGGGTGACGGAACACGCCTATAAGGCCGGGGCCGCGCTGGTCACGACCTTTTACGCGGATGAGGAAACGACTCTGGCGCGTTACCGCTTCGGGCATGAAGAGACGTTTGATACCGCAGCCGACTGGATGGCTCGAGGCATGGCGGAGGGCTTCCGGGCGGGGGCGGCCCGTCTGGCGATTACCGGCAGCAACCCCGCTTTGCTGGCCGGGCAGAATCCGGAGCATATTTCCCGCGCCAGCCGTGCGGCTTCCCGCGTGAACCGCCCTGCAATGGAAATCATCACCAATTTTGATGTGAACTGGAACATCGTCGCCACAGCCACTCCGGCATGGGCGAAAGTGGTGTTCCCTGATCTGCCGGAAGATCAGGCAGTGCTGCGCCTGTGGGACGCGATTTTTGCGGCCTCCCGCCTGACCGGGGCGGACCCGGTGGCAGACTGGGCGGCGCATAATGCAACCTTGCACCGCCGGGCGGCATTCCTGAATGATGCCCGTTATGCGGCCCTGCATTTTACCGGGCCGGGGACTGATCTCACGGTTGGTCTGGCGGATGGGCATGACTGGGCTGGCGGGTCTGAAAAAGCGGGCAATGGTATTGTCTGCAACCCCAATATCCCCACGGAGGAAGTGTTCACCACGCCGCATCGCCTGAAGGTGGAGGGCTATGTGGCCAGCACCAAGCCGCTCTCGCATCAGGGCACGCTGATTGATGATATCCGTGTGCGGTTTGAAGGCGGCAAAATTGTTGAAATGCATGCGTCAAAGGGGGAAGACGTCCTGTCCCGTGTGCTGGATACGGATGAAGGGGCCCGCAGGCTGGGGGAAGTTGCCCTTGTGCCGCACTCCTCCCCGATCTCGCAAAGTGGTATCCTGTTCCAGAACACCCTGTTTGATGAAAATGCCGCCAGCCACATTGCTCTCGGGCAGGCCTATACCAAATGCATGCTGGATACGGCTGGGCAGGATGAAGCCGCTCTGGCCGCGCGGGGTGCCAATAGCAGCATGATCCATATCGACTGGATGATCGGTTCTGGCGAGATTGATGTGGACGGTATTGACGCAAACGGAACTGCCGTACCGCTGATGCGCAAAGGTGAATGGACTATTTCAGCGTAATCAGGCTTGTGAAAAACAGTTCTGCTGTAAAGAAGGATCTTATATGATGAACGGAATGAAAAAGATCGCTCTGGCGACGGCTCTGCTGGCAGGCGGCATCATGGCGCAGCCGGCGGGCGCACAGACGGCGGCTCCGGCGCAGACGCCTGCTCAGGCCCCGACGCAGGCACAGGGCGCCTCCCGCCCTAACCTGACCCCTGAGCAGGTGACAACCCTGCAGCGGGATATGAACACGGCCCTGCATTACAAGCTTGCCGCCACGGTTGTGCCGCGCCTGACATCCGCGCTGAAGTCCATTCAGGCAGCCCATATTCAGCCGCCGGGGCGTCTGGGCATGTCACTGGAAGAGCAGATTGATATGGTCGGAAAAGTGCCCGGTCTGGAACCGATTTTGAAAACAAACGGCTTTACGCCGCGTGAATTTGTCATGAGCCTGACCTGTGTCGGTCTGACAGGTAGCCTGATGAATGTCCCGCCGGGGCAGGCAAGCAGCACGATCCCGACACCTGACGCAGCAAACGTCGCAATCCTGAAAAGTAACCCGCAGCAATTGCAGGATCTGATTGCCGTCCTGCGTGCAGAGCATCAGCCGGATGCGCAGTAAAGGGTAAGGAAATCACGGTCTTTCTCAGAAAGTAACCTGAGAAAGACCTTTTCAGGCGGGCGATATTTTAAAAATACCGCCCGTTTTTTATGGATTTTAAAGAGAGGCGTCTGCCAGATTTTTTCTGGCGGCACCAAGAGCGTTTTCCGCCTCTGCATCCGGTGTGATCAGGCGACTTGCGCGGCTGAGCGCCATAATGGGGAAGAACTGCCGGTACAGGTCATACCGGAGCATGAACGCTCTTGAGAGTTCTGCGCCCTGTTGCAGGCGTTTTGACAAAGCCGGGTCATCCAGCCGGATGGTCTGGCCCACCCCGTAACCGGGGAAGCCCGTGCCGGTATAATCTTCTTCTGTCCAGCTTCCGTCGGCTTCCTGACGTTCAATCAGATAACGGCAGCCTTTTTCAATAGAGGGATAATCCTGCGGGCGGGCCGCCGCAATCAGCCCCATCAGCGCCCATGCCGTCTGGGACGCCGTGGTGTTGCCCCGGCCAATGGAGGAAATGTCCATATAGGATGCGCAGCTTTCACCCCACCCGCCATCGTCCTGCTGGTGGGCCACCAGCCAGTCACAGGCTCTGGCAATGTAGGGTTGCGTCATATCCTCACCAATGGCGGCCAGTGCGGGCAGAACGGCCCCGGTGCCATAGATGTAATTCACACCCCAGCGGCCAAACCACGGGCCCTGCGGGTCCTGCTCTGCCCGGACGTAATCAAGCGCACGCTGGATGCAGGGCAGATCCCGCGGGAGGCCCAGAATCCCAAACGCTTCCAGAATATGCGCCGTAACATCTACAGAGGGGGGGTCCAGAGCCTCACCAAAATCACAGAACGGGATTTTGGAGAGAAGGGCCTTGTTGTTGTCTTTATCAAAAGCGCCCCAGCCTCCGCAGGCGCTTTGCATGCCCACCAGCCAGCGTACGGCGCGGGCAATGGCCTCTTCAACACCGCGCTCTTTCCATTCCGGCCGGTGGCGGCAGGAGGAAAGGGCAATCAGCGCGACGGCGGTATCGTCCGTGTCCGGATAAAAGTCATTGGCATATTCAAAGGCCCAGCCACCGGGTTCCACGTCCGGCAGCTTGATGGACCAGTCGCCTTTAACCCGCACTTGCCGGTCCAGCAGCCAGCCCAAGGCTTTATCCATTTGCGGGGTAAAGCGGTCTTCGGCTTTGGCGTCATGCAGTGCCATAATGGCCAGCATGGTGTCCCACACCGGGCTGTTTGTTGCCTGAATAAAAGAGGCATCTCCTTTATCGTGCCGCCAGCCGGGGTCATTCAGCGCATCAAGACCTTTGGCCATAACCGGATGATGGAACTGAAACCCTTCTCCATGCAGCGCCATCAGGCCGTAGACCCATGGCGGCTGAATCCCGCCCCATCCGCCATCGGCATCCTGATGCCGGATAATCCATTCCAGCATATGGCGGATAGCGGCTTCCCGCATTGTGTTGCGTTTAAGAAACCGGGACTGGAGCCAGTGCAGGCCTTTATCCGTTGCCCGGAAGAAGTCTGACCACAGATCCACGCCTTCCTTTTTAGGGAGCGTATAGTCAAAATTCCCCCGCCCTTCAGGAAACAGCGCGTTCAGGCGGTCCTGCGGCCGCAGCGGGCGGCTGGGGCGGCGGGCGGAGAGCACGGCCAGCGGAACCAGTGTGGCCCGTGCCCACTGGGCAAAATTATAGATGGAGAAAACAAATTTGTTCGGGAACCAGATAATTTCCGGGGGCAGGTTGGGGGTTTTCTCCCACGGCCATTCCCCAATCAGCGCCAGCCAGTAGCGCGTGAAAACCCGGATATTTTTCAGGCCACCTTTCTGCGCAATCCATGTGCTGGCCTTGTGCAGGGCCGGGGTGTTTTCCGGATATCCCAGTGAGCGCAGGGCGGCATAGGCTTCCACCGTTGCATTGATGTCCCCATTGCCTGCGTCCGGATAAATCCCCCATGACCCGTCCTGCCGCTGCGTTTGCAGCAGAGCGTTGCCAAGGCGCGGGCGCAGCGGGTGATCTTCCAGACCAAGGAACCACAGAGCCAGACACCATTCCGCTTCCATCGAGGCATTTGAGCCTACCGGGCCAACCCAGTGGCCATCGGCCTTCTGCTGCCCGATCAACCACTCACAGGCGGAAGAGACAGTATGGGTCAGGCTGTTTCCCATTCCTTTAAAGAGTGGCATCGTCATTTTATAAACACCTCTGCACCAAGATCATCGTCCGGAGATTTTACGCTTTTGCCGGTTCAGCCGGACCGGCAGGCACCATCAGGGTCTGGATATCCGCAAAAGCGGCCTGCCACTCCACGTCCTGCATGGTGATAAAACCAAAACTTCTTAGAAAAAAAGCACCTTCTGCGGCAAAAATCATGGTGCGCATCTGCCGTGCTTCATCGGAATGACAGACCTCGCTGGTCAGCCAGCCCGCATACCAGTCCCGTATCTTTTTGAGATGATCAGGAGATTGCAGAAGGGTAATCAGCGTTCCAGCAATGCGCGCGCGGGTGGCATCATCCATCTGCGCGCAGACCTGCACATAGGCGCGGGCTTTATCGGCCGGGGTGGCGTCTGGCGGGGTGTGGGTCTGCACTTCTGCGTCGAAGGCGGCAATCCAGCGGTCAATCAGGGCCGTAATCAGGTCGTCCTTACTGCCAAAGCAGTATTGCAGGCCGCCTTTTGTAATACCCGCTTCGCGCGCAACGGCGTCCAGTGTCAGGGCAAGCGCACCATCACGCTGGACGAGCTGTTCCGCACATTCCATGACCCGTTCACGATTGATGGTTCTGGGGCGCGCCATAACCCTGAAATCTCTATACCCGTTGTTTCCGTCCAGACGGAATTAAACGAGATGGTGCGTCGTTACAAGTCCGTTTTGAGCACGCAGCCATGCCACAGGTGAGGCCCGGCTATGGGGATACCGCCTTTGCCAGGCTTCCCGGACGATCAGGCTTAACAGCGGGCCGCGCGGGGGGGCAGCGTCAGGCTGTGCAGGGTGCCGCGCATCCGGAAATCTCCAAAGTCCATATCCAGCATATCAGAAACGCCATTGGCAAAATAGCGCATACCAATCTCGTAATCTGGCAGGATGCTGTCCGGTGTGCGGCCAAAAAAAGCAACATGCACACGTCCGGCAGGCTGGCCCGCAAGGGCGGGGGAGGGAGCCGGGTCTTTCAGCGGCCCCCAGCCCAGAAGGGTAATGTAGGTTTCCTGCGCGCCATCCGGGCCGGTGCCGTCAAACAGCAGCGGCGCAATACTGGGGGTGCCCCGCTGAGCTGCGGCCAGAATGGCGGCGGTGTGCGCTATGGGGAACAGCGTGCCGGTGGGCAGTTTCAGGGTTTTCTTGATGGGTTTTTCATACTCCACCACGCCATGCCCCAGCGCATCTATACTGGCTTCCCCGCTGACAACCTGCAGCACGGCGTTGTTGGACTTCTGCACGGTACGAAAGACCAGATGCCGCCCGTCCTTGCTTTCCAGTGTGGTGTAGTCAGACACCATGTTCACCGCGCCGCCGTTGCGGGTGGCGCTCTGGATATCCAGATGCTGCTGGGTGGACCATGCCGAGCAGGTGTCCCGCACCACATAGGTCATGTTGCCTGAGGCGGAGAGCGTGTTGCCGCCGGATTCCGCCAGACTGAGATCATACAGTGCCCGCTGGCCCACTAGTGCGCTGGTGGTGGTCCGGGCTGCGGAAGGGGGTGTGGGGCTGCCAGAGGCGGCGGCAAGGCAGGCTGATGGCAGGAGGGCAGCCAGAAGAAGAGCGGCTGCCACTGTCCGGGGAGCCCCTGCCAGGAGAGTCCATGGCCGGTGTGCGAGACCCCGGGGAAACAGTGCTTGGGGTAACAGGGCTCCGGGTGTCAGCGCCCCGGAGATCCGTGCCGAAGATCCCGCTGTGGCAGAGGCGGGACTACCCTTTTCCGGGCGGAAGGTCAGGGCAGGGTGGCGGAGCACCCGGCGGGCATGGCGGCGGAGGAATGCAGTCATAGCTGTCAGAAAAGAGCATCCGGGGCGGGAGTGCAACCACCCCGGATGCGGCATCTGACGTGCGTCAGTCTTTTTTGATCGTCGGTTTCGGCTTGGGCAGGTCCAGAGCCAGAGAGAGTTCTTTCAGGCGTTCCGGCGGCACCGTAGCCGGAGCGCCCATCATCAGGTCCTCGCCCTGCTGGTTCAGCGGGAACAGGATCACTTCACGGATGTTCGGTTCATCCGCCAGCAGCATGACAATACGGTCCACACCCGGAGCGGAGCCACCATGCGGCGGCGCACCGTAGCGGAAGGCATTCAGCATGCCGCCAAACCGGGCTTCCACTTCGCTTTCCGGATATCCGGCAATCTCGAAGGCGCGGATCATGACGTCCGGCAGATGGTTACGGATTGCGCCGGAGGACAGCTCAATGCCGTTACACACAATGTCATACTGGTAGGCGTTGATTTCCAGCGGGTTTTTGGTGTTCAGGGCTTCCAGACCACCCTGCGGCATGGAGAACGGGTTGTGCGAGAAGTCGATGCGTCCCGTTTCCTCGTTCAGCTCATACATCGGGAAGTCGGTAATCCAGCAGAAGCGGAAGGCGTTCTTCTCAATCAGGTCCAGCTCTTCCGCAATGCGGGTCCGGACCTGACCAGAGAATTTGGCAACGTCATCCCCCTTGCCTGCGGCAAAGAACACGGCATCCCCGGCGTTCAGGCCCAGCTTGGTGCGAATGGCCTCAACCCGGTCTGCTTCCAGATTTTTGGCAATCGGGCCTTTGCCACCGTCTTCCGCAAAAATGATGTAGCCCAGACCGCCTGCACCAGACTCGCGGGCCCAGGTGTTCAGCTTGTCAAAGAAGGCACGCGGCTTGTCACCGGCACCGGGGGCCGGAATAGCGCGGATTTCGCCACCATCCGCCGCAATGCGGGCAAACAGACCAAAGCCTGAACCGGCGAAGTCTTCCGTTACATCAGAAATCAGCAGCGGGTTCCGCAGGTCAGGCTTGTCGGAGCCATAGACCTTCATGGCGCGGGCGTAGGGAATCCGCTCAAACGGAGCCTGACTGACGGTGCGGCCGTTCCCGAATTCCGTGAACAGACCGGACATGACATCTTCCAGCGTGGCGAATACTTCGTCCTGCGTGGCGAACGCCATTTCAAAGTCGAGCTGGTAGAACTCACCCGGAGAGCGGTCCGCGCGGGAGGCTTCATCCCGGAAGCAGGGCGCAATCTGGAAGTAACGGTCAAACCCGGCCACCATGGCAAGCTGTTTGAACTGCTGCGGGGCCTGCGGCAGGGCGTAGAACTTGCCGGGGTGCATACGCGCCGGAACAAGGAAGTCCCGTGCGCCTTCCGGGGAGGACGCCGTCAGGATGGGGGTCTGAAGTTCAATAAAGTTCAGGGCCGTCATGCGCTTGCGCATGCTCTGGATCACACGGGCGCGCAGCAGCATGTTGCTGTGTACGCTCTCGCGGCGCAGGTCGATGTAGCGATAGCGCAGGCGCAGATCTTCCGGGTAATTTTCATGCCCTGCCACCTGCAGGGGCAGCACAGCGGCGGCGGACTGTACCACAAACTCCCGCGCGCGCACTTCAATATCGCCGGTGGCCAGATCAGGATTGCGGGTGGCTTCCTCACGGCGCACAACGTCACCCGTGACCGTAATCACGCTTTCCACACGGATGCTTTCCGCCTGTTCCAGCACCGGGTCACCCGCCGGGATAACAATCTGGGTGATGCCGGTTTCATCCCGCAGGTCGATAAACAGCAGGCCGCCGTGGTCCCGTTTGCTATGGACCCAGCCGGACAGGCGCGCTGTGGTGCCGGCATCCTGTGCGCGAAGGGCCGAACAGCTATGGGTACGGTAAGGGTGCATTCTCTCGTCCTGAAATTGAGGGCCGGTTTTTTCGATACTGCGCCGGAGGAAGCCGGGGAGGCGGGGAGATGTCAAGGGGTAGATGTCATGGGGAAGGTGCGGGCAGTTGTGCCATGCAGGCCCGGATGTCGGCTGCCAGCGCCTCAATCGCGGCACTTTGCGCATCCCACGCAAACAGGAAGCGCGCTGCCGCACCAAAAAAGGTATAGAATCGCCAGCCTCTGGCGCGCAGGCTGTTCATGGCCTGCTCGGGCATCATCAGAAACACCGCGTTGGACTGCACGGGCCAGGCAATCTGCACACCGGGAATGGCCTCCACGGCCTGAGCAAACTGCCGGGCGCTGGCATTGGCGTGCTCGGCATTGCGCAGCCACGCCCCGCTTTTCAGCATGGTCAGCCAGGGGGCGGTGATAAAACGCATTTTGGAGGCAAGCTGCCCGGCCTGCTTGGCGCGTTCCGCAAACCCACGGGCCAGAGAGCGGTCAAAAAACACCACAGCATCCCCCACGGCCATGCCGTTTTTGGTGCCGCCAAAGCTCAGGGCCTCCACGCCCGCTTCCCACGTCATGGCCGCCGGGGTGCAGCCCAGCGCGGCAATGGCGCAGGCAAAGCGCGCGCCGTCCATGTGCAGTTTCAGCCCGTAATCCTTGCAGACTTCCGCCAGCGCCCGGATTTCGTCCAGCGTGTAAACCAGACCATTTTCCGTCGGCTGCGTAATGCTCACCACGGCAGGTTCCGAGGCATGGGGGCTGCTGGCCTTGCGGCGGCACAGGCGGATGGCCTCGGGCGTCAGTTTGCCATCCGGGCAGGGCGGCGTGAGCAGCTTGCTGCCGCCGGAAAAGAACTCAGGCGCGCCGCGCTCGGACGTTTCGATATGCGCGATGTCTGAGGCAATCACGCTGCAATAAGGCGGGCAGAGGGTGGCCAGAGCCAGAGCATTGGCGGCGGTGCCGGTCAGCACAAAAAAGACGGAGGCCTGTGTCTCAAACAGGGAGCAGATGGCGTCCGCCGCAAGCCGTGTCCACGGGTCATCCCCATAGGCCGGGGCGGACCCGGTGGCGGAGGCACGGGTTATGGCCTCCAGTGCTTCCGGGCAGATGCCTGCATAGTTGTCACTGGCAAAGTGCTGGGGCTTGTCTTGCATCAGTCTGGTCCGGGCGCAGGGGTGGGCATGAGGCGGTTTTATACCCCGTCCCGCGCGGGGCGTCATGGCCTTCCTGCCGGGTTTTCTGCCGCAAAAGGGTGGTAAGCATTGCGTTTGTTCCCCCTTTCCGGTATGGCGACCGCACCGTGCAGGCACCCCTGGAGGCCTGCATGTTCTGGTTTTTAGGAGAATTCAACGTGTCCAAGATTACATCTATCGACGCTTCGGCGCGCGCGAAAGCAGGTAAGGGGGCAGCGCGTGCAACGAGACGTGCTGGTCTGGTTCCTGCCGTTATTTATGGTGGCAAGAAAGAACCGACTCTGATCGCTCTTGATCCCCGCATTGTTATCAAAGGGATTCAGGCTTCTGGCTGGCGCTCACGCGTTTACGAAATCAAGGTTGAAGGCGGTGTGACCGAGCGCGCCCTGATTCGTGACATTCAGCTGCACCCGGTTAAAGACAGCCCGGAGCATGTTGACTTCCTGCGTCTGGCCGCTGGTCAGAAAGTGACCGTTGAAGTCTCCGTCCACTTCTCAGGCGAAGAAAAAGCTCCGGGCATCAAGCGCGGCGGCGTTCTGAACATCGTGCGTCACACGGTTGAAGTTGAAGCGGATGCAGAACACATCCCTGAATTCTTCACGGTTGATCTGTCCGCTCTGGACATCAACGACAACGTGCGCTGGGAAGACCTGAAGGGCACGGAAAACGTGACTCCGCTGGTGCATATCCCCAACTTCGTGATCGCCACGATCGCTGCACCGAGCGTTGACGAAGCTGATGAAGCCGCTGAAGCGGAAGCTCCGTCTGCCTGAACACCGGGCTGATGGTCTGAAACTCAGGGGTATG
>JAEIII010036070.1:0-14699 GCA_018905755.1 Drosophila ohnishii | reverse complement strand
TTTTACTCGGAAAATTTTTAAAAATTCAAAAGCTAAAGTCCACTAAACACAAATACAAAAAAAAAAATTCAAAAACAAATTTATAAATTGTTTTATCTTATACTAAACAAAAAACTACAGTAAATTATTTTTTTCAATCCGATCTACACTGCGTATGAGCTATATTTTCACTTCCAAGCTATATGTAAGTTATAAAAAGAAAACTTTACAGATAAAAACATAAACTGATATTGTGTGTAAAAATATATTCTTCCTTTAAATTAAAGACTGCGTAGGTTAATTTTTAATACAAGTGAAACACTGCGTATGAGTGATGTATACAAACTTCCTAGCCAGATGTGTGGGTTCCGCCCCGGAAAAAGTTATCGCGCCTCGGAAAATCCTTTGCGGCTGGCTTTTCATCTTGATACGGTGACAGACAATTATAATTGTATTTAATTCTTTTGATTGATGCTTTGTGGGCTTTGCACGACGTCGACGACACATCTCCCCCCAACCGCAAGGAGCAGGGATACACGATAGGCAGGATACAGGCGGGCAGACACAGACACCCAGGCATGAAAATCAACGTCAGCAAGGTGTGCGAATGGCCCATCCCCTGTCACAGGCGTAAATAAATATTATTTATGAGTTCCATTGATAAATATAATTTATTTCTCTCATTTATACCATGGGAACAAACCTGCGGCCTTAGCGTGGTGTAGGTGACAATGGTTGAATTATTGAATACTCATTCATTGCTGACGCATTTTTATTTAAATCTAAATATAAATTAAGGAGTCTGAATTTGAATTCTTTAATTTTACGACTTTACCTGCTTACCTTCAATATGTTATTCGATTGGTCTGCCCTAAAGACATATTCGAGAAAATTGCATTAAACACTTTAGAAATGAGTTATGATACCGGGCAGTCTGGCACGTGAGAAAAAGAGTCTTGGACGACACAATTCAATTCATTTTTGTTGTTCCCCAGAGCGTGTGCGAGTCCAAGGCATATTCGTCATAAGCAAAAGTCGTTTCATGGAAATATAATCCAGCGCCATATATTTTTATTGATGGTCGGATGTGAGAGGAGGACTGGGACCTGGCCAGCACGGGTGCGAATGAGTTTATTTATGAGTTTGGTGTGCAGTTGATGTTTGTGAATACATTAACCCAATCGGATGCAGTGGCTCATAACGGTTGCCCATAAACGTACTTGCATTAACAAGCGTGTTCGTAATCAGGTCTAGATATCCTTCCCAATTTAAATTTGTTCTCTGAATCAACTTAACAGGAACAAGAAAATCATTTAAATATTATTCCCGAAGGAATAAAAAAATTTAATAATATATATTTTGAAAAACAAAGAAGTAATGTCATTTTACATTTACCTCTCAATATTATATTTACAGTTTTACATTTTCTTTAATATTTACCCATCATCCCTATGACATCTACATGAAACTGTCATTCGATTAATATAACTTCATGGGAGTAGTATTGTCTGTTAATTATTAATCCTTCAGTATAATTTTTTGCCACTATTAAACTTGAAAGCAGGCAGTGAAAGCTCTTTAATCACCGTACCAAGATCCACGGTTCTCCACTTTTCCTCCAGTATCTCGATGGTGTGCTTCTTATTCCTCTTCAGGAAGCTCTTTGACCAATCGCCCTTCAAGCAGCCACCATCGCAGTTGCAGCCGAAGGGATTGCAGGGACCTTGGCCGCACCAGGTGCCCACCAAACCGGCTCCATTGGCGCAGATGGTAATGGAGCACCTGTCTGGGGAACCATGACCACCAACGGCGCCACAGGAAGCGTCCTTAACCTTGTAGGTCAGGTCCAAATACGAAGTGCAGCAGTCGCCGTTGACGCTGGCTCTTAGGAAACAGATCGCGACCAGAACCAGAGAGGATATGTATAAAGAATGCATCTTGAGGTAGCTGCTGATGACTGACTGTCTTCTCCATTAATTCTCGGTTATTTATGGAAGATTTTGTTCACTTTATCACTTATCAGGGGGATTATTTGAGATTACTTGTTGAATGTTAATAAAGTCAATAGGTACGAAAGACAAAGGCATCTTAAGGTAAATGACCACAACTTAACGACTTAATGGAAGTCAATGCAAAAACAAAACAAACATATAAATATATATGCTGAACAAAAACAAAGGAGTATTAACTTTGATTATATTAACCACTACAAATATTTACATATTCTATTCATAACTATATATTATAGTCGACTAATTTTCATAAATTTAAAAAGAAAATTTTTAAACAATACAAATTGTCCATTTCCTAGAGTAGATAAGAAAATATGTTAAAAAAAGTGAAGTTATAATACTTTTATTTCTATCCAGATCGTTCCCATGGCAGCTATATGATATATGAAATTCAAAAACAATAGAAAATGGCCATGCCACAGAGAAGATAAAAATAGCTTGAAAGACAGCGAAGTTATAATTTTTTCCATACAAATTTTCCGATTGTTCCGATGGCTTGTTCCGACATATGTATATACAGTAGTAGTGAGAATATTCCGAAGACTATCTGCAAAGTTTCATTCAGATAGCTTTAAAACTAAGGGACTAGTTTGCGTAGAAACGGACAGACGGACTCGGCTAGATTGACTCGGCTGATCAAGAATATATATGGTAAGCTTTATACTTTATATCGTCGGAACCGTCTCTTTTGCGTTGCCAACTTCTGACTTGTATTATAATACCCTGCAAGGGTATAATTTGTAACTTGAGTAAACAATGTTGATAACTTCAGATACGAATCAAGGATTCTTTTCTGCAATACTTAACTTAAATTTCAGTAGCTCTAAAATATACAAAATCCATATAAATACTATTTATTAAGTTCTGAGCCTCAGTTTAGATAGCCGGAAGCTTGAGCCGAGGATGTTGTTGACCCAACCGGATCTCTATCGTTTGGCCGCTACGTCGAGTTGTGCTTCTCGGTTCTCCAAGGGACCAGATAGGAATACGTAGGGTTTAAAGGAACAACTGACCACTATAAGATATCCTAACTGAACCCTCTGTCTCTAGGTATCAGCAAGTATATGGCACATACCCTTTGGAGGGACCCAACTGCAATCACTGGCAATTCTGTGAGAAGGTTCCAAGTCTCTCGGCAGTGGAGGCCGATTCCCTAGGCAGTCCGGTGGGTGTGGTTTGCTCGAATGCTACCATGACTATGAGTCCGATGGAGGAAGCGGAGGCAACCGCTAGGTATTTTGCCACCTACTTGAAAGCCTTCGCCTTGATTTATGTTCTGCCGGAGGTTGACTGGACCGCGGAGAATATGGACATGTTGCTTGAGCAGGGCATGGATCTATACCGGTGCAGTTCCGAAACGAATCAGCCGGAGGATGATGATCAGGCTGGAAACCAGCTCCTCGAGCCCGGGGTTTATACCAACGAGGAAAAGCGCATCAAAAGGAATTTTAAACTCGAAGGACACACCTTTACAATGGCTGTGGAGCCTCGTTATCTCGGTGAGGCGACCAGGCCACACACCATCAAGAATTTGAAACGCGTTCTCCAGGCTTTCTTCAAGTCCAGCCGCTATTGCTTGCTCCTCACCCGGGTGGGTCACCTGCTCGTATGGCGCCGCAGAAAGTCGTTCTTTGTGCTGGACGTCAAGGGCAGGCGGAGGGATGATCTGCGGGGCGACAAGGACAACGGCGTGGCCATGCTCGTGTGCCTAAAGACCATCGACAGTGTGGTTTATCTGGCCAGCAATTTGAGTGACATCACGCCCAAGGATGTCTTCACCATCCGCGAACTGGTGGTGGTGCGTCTGAAGACCCCTGATGGGCGAATCTATATGCGAGACTCCAGCTATCGATCTGTGGAATTCAAGGTGGTGAACAAGAGCTACGCGTACTTGAAGGCCACCCTCCACCTCTCTCTCAACCAGAATGGGACGGTGAAGAATCGCAGCAGCCTGATGGTGGCCGTTGGCTCAATCCTGGCCAGCAAAATCGATCACCCGGCAAACTGGGATACCCATATGCTAGATCGTTTGATTTGCTACGGTGTGGATCTATGCTTCAGCAGCTGGTCCGACTGCTTGAGGGAGCGGCGACCCATTGACCTGGACACCTTTCCCACCCAACTGAGAATTGGGCAGTTTGTTGTGGGACTCCAGCTTATACCCGGTGTGAGACTGGGTCACTGGGAAAGCAACCTCGACGTTGTTAGCACGGATTTCGAGGCTAACTGTAGGGATGCCCTCGAGGGGTTCGGCAACCTGGTGTTCCAGATAAACAGTCAGATATACGCCATGTGGTTCAAGAATGACTTTTACTACCTCCTCGATCCCTATCGGCACACTATTGTCGGCACCCACGTGGAGGAGGACCAGTATGAGGGCGCCAAGTGGGCCACGCTTCGCATGTTCCGCGACCGACTGACCATGCTCAGCGTGTTTCACAATCTGCTCCAGGAGACGAACAGGAAATCGGCCTACTCTTTGCATGCGGTGCGTATAAATTACATCGCCGAGTGCCCCCAGGGTTTCGTTCCGTCGCCTTTGCCCGAGGAAGTGGATACCTGCGATGTGGAGTCCCTGAATGAACCCATTTTGTTCAGCGACCAGCTAGGAGCGACTGTGCAAGACCATCGTCTGGCAGAGATTAGCAGCGACTGCGAAGACGATAAGGATAATTGCCTAAAGGAGTTTCAAGTTTTGAAACCTCGACAGTGTGCCGGGGCAGTCGAGAATAGAGTGCTTGAAGCTCCCAAACGTTCTCAGCCCAGTCCATCCAAGAGACCCATTGTTTCCACACCAGAATCCACCAAATCCAACACCAGAAGCCTGAAAACCTCAATGAAAATCCCTCCAAAAACTGAGGCAAGGAAACCGAAAGTAACGTTTAAGGAAGCTAAACATTCGGTAGGCTCTTTTAAGGATTCGGGAAACACGACAAAGCGAGACTCCCCTAAGACTTTAAGTAGAAAACCTGTGGAGTTGTGCAGAATGCCAGCTGCAAACTATCAAACTGAATTCAAAAGGGAAGCAGGCGGCGCCAGGGTCTTGGATAATTCTACTGCCATTTCCAAAGCAGCATCCAATGCTGGCAATGACCTCAAGGCCAAGTGGTCTGCAAAGGAATCAGCCATCATGCGATTAGGTTCCAAAGTGGCAGCCACAAATTTGATAACGCCAAGAGATGCCTGCATCAAGGCTTCAAGCCCAAGCAAAGGACACTCAATGCCACAGGATAATTCCATTACAAAGCCTAAAACTCTATCCCCGCAGACGACCATTAGCAAGCAATCCATGGCTCCAGTGACCAACAAGCACTTTCCCACATCCGTTTCATCGGAAACTGTCCGCCAACCAGCTCCCGCTCCCTTCCAGAAACGAAAAGAAGAAGAACTCCATGAAGCAAGCAGGAGAAGCGGGTCCCTGACTCGTTTTCCAGGCTACCATCGGGAGCCACAGCTCCTGGCCGTCGCTGGGTCCGAAAGTGGAACCGTGGAGAGCCTGAATCGGCTGCTGGGCTCCGCATTCAAGGTGGCCAACAGGGTGCTCACGATGACGCCGTGGGGCAACTACGTAGTCTTTCAGCATAGTCCCGACTCCGCTCACGGTTCAGTGTCCTCGTCCTTCTTCCTGTTCGACGGCTGTACATGCAACATCGATCGCTTCCGGCACCTGGATCTCTCGACCGGCACCGCCGGTTTAGTGGCATTCCGAAAGCTGTCGGAGGTGATATGCCACATGATTGATTCGAGGGAGAAAAAGGCTCTGAAAAAGCTTAAAAGCCGGGCAAAGAGGAGTGACTAAAGCAAACTTTAATTGTTTAATTTTGTACATCGACATGTAGGGAATACAAATTTTATGAGTGTCTTAGATTTATTTATTTCGATTTTTTTTAAGGATCAAATTTCAAGCAGGAGGACAGAAACAGAAACAGGTAACCTAAAGCTATTTCGTAAATTAAATATATTCACAATTATACAATCAGAAAGCACTTTGCAAATATATTCAAACATAACAAAAATTGGATTTCAAAGTCCGATAATCAAATCGATAACTATAATATTTTCTACAAACTCTAAACTAATAAACTGAACCGTAATTTTAAGTACCCAAGACTTGGGCATTGTAGAAAACAACAAACAGAAACTGACTCGAACGGAGGCTAGAACAGAAACACGTATCCATGCGTTGAACGGAAACACATTTGCAGGTGAGATGGAGTCACCCTTAACACCTGAAACCCCCTCTCCACCTAGCTTACCCTCATCTACCAGGTTCTCGGTTCCGGAACTCTCCGGTGTGCGATTACGAAAGCTAGTCTGTGCTAACAGTTGCTCGGGGCCTCGGTGCCGCCCTGAAAGTTTGCTACGCCACTTGCCACTTTGCCATTCAATGGAAAATGTTGAATTCGTTAACTAAAACCGGCACGCACTCGATAATCCCCCAATCGCTGCCAAATACAGTGGGCTTTGTTCCTTAAGAATATCTTTAAACTATAAATTTATCCAAACTTTTAAATCTAATACTAAAAAAGTTAGAGAGCTTGTGGCTTAAGGAATGAATTAAAATAATTTTTGTATTTCTATTTTGATACCACTGTACTGTCTCCCTTGCCAATCCAAATTCGAAAATTCCAAAGGTGTGTCAGCAAGTCGACAAAGCAAAGTCTTCATCGTTTTTTTAGAAAATAAATTGTCGCATTTAGGATTCAAGTTCTGTGTCTGTAAAAATTCTTCTTATATTTATACCCTTGCAGGGTATTAGTCAGAAGCTTGTTAAGCAGTGAAAGAGTCATTTTCCATTTCCCCATAAACCATATATATTATGGATCATATCAACAGGCAAGTCTTTCTAGCCATTTTGGAAAGAAATACATTTTTTGTCATTTTTTGCCAAATTTTATAAATTGTAAAAAAGTGGCAACAATTTTGATTTCTTACATTTTTTTAAATTGGTATGCAGATTTATTATTATTTAAAAACTAACAGAGAAAAGCTTTCCAAATTAAATTTGATAATAATAAAAGAGTTTTGATTCGTTGAAATCATCTATGGCAAAACTACAATGGCTTACAAATTATAACTTCCCGAGGTCAGTTTCCTTTCTTTAATCAACAATATAACCCAAGGGCAACCTTAATCATGCAGCAGAAATGGAAAATCTCACGCATTAATCACATTACCTTGTCAACTAATCATTTTCAAAATCGATAATAAATAGCCTAACGGTATATCTTTAATAAGCCATCCAATATACATACTTTTACAGAGAAAAATTCCTTCGGAAATGAGTTCTTTTTCTCGAAAAAGTAATTAAGCCATCATCATCAGTCGTTTCCATCGGTTCGTTGTTTGTCCGACAACGAAAGGTGGGCAGAAAGGCGTTAAGCAGCGGGGCGGGGTAATTAAAATGGCAAAAATAAATACCTATTAAGAACGTTTACACTGATTGACACTTTAAGGCAATTTCCGGCCATAATTCCACGCCACAAAATGGTGCTCTGGTGCTACCCCAAGAAAGTGTTTACCCCGCGCAGCCAAATGTCGAGCTATCGATTTATGTTATGTCGGGAAGCGAGTCGGGAATCGAGGGGTGTATTTAGGCCCAGGCATGACACGCTTTACATTAATTTGAAAATTTTGACTTGGCCCGCTTTAAGTTGCTTCCCCCTCCCCTCTTCAATGGGCACTTTAAACCAGGAAAATTGCCTTGGCAGTGAACGTAAAATGGGAGGTGCTAAGTAGCCCACATTTTTGGGTTTATTTATGAAGTTTCATTTTTGTTTGGTTTACCGAAATAGCACAGAACAATATTAAGCTTCTTGCAGGGAGAGTATTGTTTTAGTTTTAGATATTGGTTTTTAAAATAAATACTTGAGAGAACCATAGAAAATATGGCAACTGTCGGTAGCATTTAAATCTGTTATACTATTTTTAAATACATAAATAAAATTAACAAAGAAAAAGACAAAATTTTTATTATATTTTTAAAAGTCTAAAAAGAAACGTCTGGAATTTGTATGTAGTGTCTTCTGAGCTGAGTTATGAATATTAAGTATTATTAAGTATATTTCATATTAAAATCGTGAACACATTGAAAAATTATATTTATATTATGTTAATCTCTTTGATGAGTTTTTAAACAAACCCAAATATTGGTTTATTTTTCTCTTTAAAGATTGATAAAGTGTCCAAAGACGTATTCAAACATTAAACATTTGTGGAACGAATTTTCGAATAGTCTTCGTGACTTGCCAAGGAGGTCAACCCAGGCAGTACCTAGATTTGTAGACAGAATACGAAATTAAATGTTCAATCAATCTCTGCGGGAACCGACCGACTAGACAACTCGACGCTGTCACCGTGGCTCAATCCCGCCTCCTGGATGACAGCTCCTCTGCCACAGACCGTGCAGAGCTCACTGTTGTGGTTGACGGAGCTGACACATGCGTCTGCTGGGCCGTGCCGTGCTCCATATGTGTCTAGTCATGGCATCTGCTAATTTGTGCGCCGTCATTTTGCACGGCTATTCCGGGGTGTGACTATATAACATCCCGAGCAAATTGTTTTAATTTCCATGCCCAGTCAGAGTTTACTTATGAAATTCATGGACCAAGATTGCCGTCGAACTTGGTCTGTGTTTCGGAATTGAGTTTTCCACTTAATATATTTAGGGAAAGCCATGGAAGTTTCAAAAATGATTAGTTTTCTGATTGCAAAAGTTCGATAAGTTGAGCTTGAAGCATTTTGATCAAACTGAAAACTTGCGAACAGGGTTCAACGGCAGAGCAATTTTAATCAGTGATTTTATAAGTACTACTAAGTTACCAATCGAGAATGTATTTAATAGGGCGGTAGGAGGCACCTCTCAATAAATTATAAATCGCTGAACCAGGAACCGGAATCGGCTGACCTTAAATCTGGCCTCAGAAAATATTCTATAAGTCAGGTTCTTGAGACTCTTCCATCTTAAAAGTGCAACAAAAGAAAAGCGATTGAGAAGCACTTCAAAATTGGTTTTTAAAAATATTGTATGTCATTTTTATTTCAAATTTTTAGAATAATTTTGTATTGTATGTCATTTTTTATTTCAAATTTTTAGAATAATTTTGTTAGTCCTAAAAGCTATCATTCAGAGTCTTGGGAAACTGCCCGGCTAAGGTGATTCGGGCTGAAAATCGCATTTGGGTTTTAACTGTTTTATCAAGTTCCACTCTAGCTTTTTTTAAATTTTAATTAAATATTTACTTTCTACAACAAATTGTAGCTCAATTTATTGTCTAAGTGATGAATTGTTTTCAGCTATACTGCTATTTTTTTAGAGTTTTCAGATTAAATGAAAACTATACTCTTAAACTATCAATTATAATAACGAAATTGTAAGCTTTTTTAAAAGCCTTGGATTCAATAGAAAGTTTCTATATGTTTATTTTATGAATTATCCAAGAAATAATTTTTTTAAGCATTTTATTTATATTATAATTTTTTTATTTATATAATTTTTAGCTGTGGTTGTTTGTTGTATTTTTCCAAGCCAAATAATACTAGTATAATGCTCCCCCAAATCGGTCACACTGATTAACTGATACTAAGAGCTCGCTCTCTCTGCGATCGTGGGTTCAGCCCATGGGTTCTCTCAGGGGTTCTCTCCCCAATGCGATAAGGAGAATTAAAAACAAAAACATCTGTGAAACACGAACGACAATAAATAGTATTGCAGGTACAAATCAACATTTCGATTAGATTGAGCTCGAAAAAAAAACAACTAGAACCAATTGAGGGAACCCGGAAACCCTCGAAACCTAGAAGTGCGCATAATTTGTTCGCCAATTGACCTGAAAATTAGGAATATTAGCAGCGAGTAATAATATAAATAAAAGCATCAAATAAGCTTGTAAGCTTGGAATAGGAACCTTGAACTTTCACCTTTAAATAAATATTTAACTAACTTATTTATTCAGGGAACTGAGTCTGGGTGGAGATGAGCCATAAAAGTTCTGTACTTTGTGTGGGCTGCACCGTGATCGACTTTGTGACCATCGTCGGCAGTTATCCCAAGGAGGACACCGATCGACGCTGCCTGGATGGATTCTGGCAACGTGGCGGCAATGCCTCCAATGTCAGCACAACACTCAGTGTTCTCGGCACCAAAGTGGACTTCTTTGGCATTCTGAGCAGTTCGGATGCGTTTCGGGTGCTCCTCGAGGATCTTCGCCGTCGGGGGATCGGCACTCGGAACTGCCCTATGACGAGCAGGGATCCCCCGTTTTCATCGGTGATACTGTCACAGGACACCGGCTCCCGCACCATTATCCACTGCAATAAGGATTATCCGCAGACCACGTGGGAGGATTTCAGCAAGATCGATCTGTCCCAGTACGGATGGGTACATTTCGAGGCTCGCAACACGACGCACACCGCCAGGATGATGCAGAGCATCCGGGAGTACGACCAGAAAACGGGGCAACGCACCATCATTTCGCTGGACTTTGAGACGAGGTACGATCAGAATCTGGAACTGTGCCAGCCCTGCGACTATGTGATCTTCTCCAAGGAGCTGGCCTCCGACAAGGGCTGGACGACGCCGCGGCAAACATGTGAGGAACTGGCCTCCGATATTCCTAGTAATGGAGGCCAGAAACCCATCATTATATGTCCCTGGGGGAGTGAAGGAGCCGTGTGTATGGATTCAAGAGGGAACTACATTAAATTTTCGTCTTATCAACCGGAGAAAGTGGTGGACACTCTGGGCGCTGGAGACAGCTTCGTGGCTGGATTTATTAACGCCACTTTTGAGCATCAACGGTGTCTAAGGGATGCTGTGGACTTTGCCAACCGCGTTGCTAGTCGCAAGATCGAGGGATTCGGCTACGATCATATCCAGACGAATCATATCTAGACGAAGAAATAAATTAGTTTTGAACAAATATTTGTAATTGTAGAGAATTCTGTTAAAATGTTATAATTTTTAATTATTTTCTATATATACGCTTTATAAAATTCAAGGTCCTAGAACTGGTCAACTGGTTCTAGCCACAAACTGTATATTATAGCATTCCAATGCAGCCTAAAAAGAGAATCATTTGGAAACCTTTAGTGTTTTGGAAAGAACAGCGCTTATTTATGTATTTCTCACAAATTTTATAAACTTGTCAAATTCATTATGAATATATATAATTATTAGTTTCGTGATTATTGGTTGTAGGCAGAGACTTCTGTTGTTGGTCTGCTGGGTGCTTGCACAATTTAGATTATCCAAATTGAAAATCAAGAGGGATCCATGGCAGAATGAGTCTCCCTCGGGGGAATTCTTCAGTTTGGAGCCTCTCTCTCGTTGTTGTTGTTGTCGTCTATGTGAATCTGATAAAGTCCCCTCGTTGGTCATTAATATCCGAGCCTATGGACGTGGCGGCATTGACTCCTCCGATGCCGCTCGAAGCACTGCCGGACTTCTGCTGGCTGTTTAGGCCCTCAATGAGCTGGTAAGATATAAACTTTATAATTCTCATAAATATACATATGTGTATATCAGCTCACCTTGGATCGCAGGCGCTTGAGTTTGCGCAATCGTTCTAGCCAATTCGATGCATACGGGTGCTTTTTCTGCACACTTTGGTAGACTAGCGAGGCGAGCTGCAGAATATAAATTTAAGTAAATAAATAAACTAATTAGGCTCTTTGACAGAAACTCACATTGGCGTGCAGGGCCATTTGTCGGGCCAACAGAGGAGCACTGCGATCGGAGACGATTCTGGGCTCTGGGTGGCACACGAACTTTGATATCTCGGAGCGTGCCTTTACATACACCCGGTTGGAGTTTAGTTCGAGTGGCTCCACAATTACACAAGCGTAGTTGAATTGTCCCTGTAAATTATTAACATTTATTTATATTAATTTTATTAAGGTAAAAACAAAACTTGGGAAAATATTTAAAGTTACAAATAGGTAGGTCACGAAAAATACGTAAATTTTGACCGTTTACATGTATGTACATACATATATCCCCCCTTAATTAAAGATAAGCTCGTTAAAAATTATAAACTCAATCCCCCCAAAACAATTTCTAATATTTTCCAATATACTATATATACTCACGGATATCGTGTTCAGGTTGTACTCTTCGCCGCTCTCGTTGTAGATGATCTTCACAAAGTCGTTGCCAATGTGGCTCTTTTTCAAGTTGCAGTTGGGATCATCCTGCAAATTGGTGGGCATCAAAGTAGCCACATGGAAGGTGACCTGCAGAAGAATACCCCAAAGGCTACAATGCAAACTTTCTGCAAAAAAAAAATCAAAAATCTTCGACTACCCACCTGCAGTATATCATCTTTCCAAATGTAGGCAAACTTGCCATCAGCTCCATTCCTGTCAAGCATTATGAACAGGTTGTTTTGCTCGGCCTCCTTGAGGCTGACCAAGGTGCCGATGTTGCGCAGGAACTCCACATATCTAGCGCTGCCGTGAGAGTTGCGCAGGATCTCCACCTCGTTGTTACACTGCCCCTGGCCCACGTAAAGCACACCGATCTTGTGCGTCTCGAATGGCGGAACCAGATCGATCAGGGTCACGGCGCTGGCATTTTCCGGGCCCACCTTCAGGGGGACATCCGTGACGCCCAGCTGGCCGGTGGTATAGAGCTGCAGGAATATGAAGCTAGGATTCATGCACAGCTTTGTGTTGATGGGCGGCTTGGCGGTGCCAAAGTTCCGGAAACTGCTCGCCGGCGGCGGACAGGCACCACTGCCGTTGCTTGGTATTCCCGAAATGGTTTTCGAGCGTCCGCGCATCATGTCGCCGTTGCCATTGTTGCCGTTGTCATAATCAGAGGGTATCACACCGCCTACATTGGCTCCATTGCTGCCACCACCGCCGCTACTAGACTTGGCCAGAGCTCCAGGTTGTGGGACAGAGGTGCCCCCGAAGCTGGTCAACCTTCCCGTGGCCAGCAAGGGCAGCTGCCCAGGGGAAAGCGGTGGTTTTCCCAGCTTCAGGGTAGATCCTCCACCAGCCTGCAGGGTGCTGCTACCACCACCGGCCACATGGCTGCTCACATCGTCCGCCGAGTGCTGCTTGGGCGGCAGAGTTCCACTCTCCGGCTGCAAAGCCTGGACAGCCGAGGGCGGCGTGGAGCCGGCTATCTCTTCCGGTATGGCCTCGCAGCTAACGCGCATATCCTTGGTGCTGTATTGGACACTCTTCTTCTTTAAAGTGAGCTGCGATTGCGGTTCATCGACGGCTGACTTCACGGGCTCCTGGGACAGTGGCATCGGCTTGTTGGTCAGGAAAGACTGCCGCCAACTGGAACTCATCTCCGGACTGGAGTTGACCCGACGCACGGGATTCCGGGCGCGACTCTGGGCATCCTCGAAGGCCAGCGAATCGTCGTCCGCTTCGCCATCGCTAACACTCCCACAGAGAGCCGCCTCCTTGCCGCGCTTTCCCCCTGCCGAAACCCTTGGAATGGGAATGGCAGCTGCGGCTCCACTGCTGGACGCATTTCCATTACCATTGCCGTTTCCACCGTCACCGCCATTGCCATTGCCATTGCCGCCACCCACCGAGTGGATTTCCTCCTGTCGCTGGAGGGCACGAGCCTTGGCCACCATCCGGCTGCGAATGGCACTCGCCGCTTGCGGTGCAGGCGCAGCAGTTTGCTCTGGTTCGGGATCTGCCATTAGCGGATGAGACGGAACCTGCTGAACGGTGGTGGTGTCCGGTCCAAATACTCCGCCATGCGCCGTGGGCAAAAACAGCGAGACAACATTGTTGAAAGGCAGATCCTGGCCGTAGCAGTCGTTGGTGATGGGATTCTGAATGCGGGTTATCCAGGAGACATTGCCAGTTGGCCGGCGAATGAGAATCTCGGCCCAGCCAGTGCAGGCGCGCACACAAACCGCCTGCTGTACCACCGAACCCCCCGACGACGGACTCATGCTCACCGAGGATTGCGACAAGGAATTACCAAGGAGCGATGTATTGCTACCAGTGTGCGGTCCCTCCTCGCCCAGTCCGCCGCTGCCCAAAGCCTCGGGATTCGAGCCACGACGTGACAAAGCGTCCAGCGAGGCAGTAGAGCTGTTGGAGATCTGTCGGTGCGGATGGCCGCCCGTGGCTGCCGAGTTTGAGGACGAAGAGGAGGTCAGCTCGGTGCTGCCCGCTGATTCGTTGCCGCTGCTATGCTGTAGGCTCACCTTGGTGTAGCGTCTCTCCCGCTCTGGTGACAAAGGCGGAGCGGCGGAAGCATCGCTCAAACTCTTGGAGTTCAGGCTTATGCTTGGCGCCTTGCCCAACTGAGCGCAACGCTCGCAAAGACCACTGCGGGTGGGTGCAGATGGGCAGCCGGAAGTGGTTATGGTCACCAGATTGTGGCCCACCAGCCAGGTCTGGGAGACTCCATCCTTAAGCAGGTATTCAGCGGCGGGAAGACTACAAAAAGAAATTATTTAAAATACTTGTAGCCAGATAAGAAGTTAAAAAACTCACCGCTTGGGCATCGAGGGGCAGGGAGAGTAGGTGTGCCTGGCCAGAAAGTCAAAGCAGGTCTCCGCCAGCTCGGCATGGATGTTGCGTAGGCCAATGTTCATCTGCGGCCGCATTTCCAGGTCGTTCCAGGCATTGGCATTGTTGCGACTGCCGCCTTCGGTGAGGCTGGTGCTTCGCTTTCTGTTGGACGAGTCCTCGTTGAGGGAATTCAGATTCACAATGTCGCTGGAC